>VZUI01051085.1:0-99366 GCA_013401135.1 Cettia cetti | reverse complement strand
AGATACAGAAACTCAATATACAGCACAAACAGAATCGACGATTGGGGATACAAACATCATAAAGTCACCCTAGGACAGATGTCTCCTAGAATAAACTCCAACTTTGGGATGTGCACTGCAATACACCACCAGATCAGGCTTCCCTGAGACATGGAGGTGCTAACAAAGCCACCTTTTTTCTACACTGAAAATTATGGCTTTGTGACTGTCAAATATTAACTGGAAAAAAGCAAGAATCACATTGAAATACGCTCGCTGGCACGCCTGAAACAAAGAGCCCTGAGGGTAGCAACAAAGCAGTAGCTGTACAAAAATTGCCATACAAAAGGAAACAATTTAGATAAATAAGAGGAACTTAAGGCCCAATCTAGCCATAACATTTCCTTCTCCAAAATAAAAATCACTGTCAGTATTCCTGTTCCAAAAAAGATACTAAATTTAATTATTAAACAGGAAATTGCCTCCCAGCAGAGATAAAGACAGACATCACTGCAGGCAGGGTTGTGGATCAGCAGAACAGTGACACACTAAAACCCTGCTCCTCCCAATTTTGTGACATCTGTGGATGTTAATGAACTCAATGTAGGGAAGTCATGTGTTTCAGAGGAATGTTGTACCACGTCTGTACCTTCAAATTTTCACATTGATATCAACATAATTATGAGCAATAACTCCTCCCTTTTCCTCCTCCTCTGCTTTGCTTTCACACCTCACTTTGGCTGCACCTGCCTATGTTTATGCCCATCCATAAGTCTTTCCTTCCTTCTCCTTTCTTCAGATCCAGCAGGAGAGGGGAGGGCACGAGCAGCCAGGTGAGTGTGTGGCCATTAACTGAGCTTAATCCACCACATTTTGTTCAGTGAGGCATCCTCCCCCTCAGAACCACTTCTTCATGTGTCTTTAGGGACAAGGCTGAAGAAGATGAATGGGTGTGAAATGCAGAGTATTTCCTAGCACCTACAGTAAGTCCCCAAACCACCTTTCTCTATCAGATCAGTTTCTCCACCTTGAAAGATGAAGCAGTACAAACATGTGCAGAGATGAACTCTTGCTGATGTGAGGGCAGTGGTGATGGCTTTAGCTGCTTTAAGAGCCTGGCCCACTTCTCTCAATGCTCCTCGAGGGCAGGCATGCATCCCCCGACTTTCAGGGATATCACAGCCCGTGGAAAGAGCACTAAAGACTGCCCCTGCTGTGCAGAACTGGGCAGTGTGCTCAGGAGGAGGGCAAGAAAACTGGCTCCCTTTGAGCACAGGGCAAATGGATTTTCAAATGAGCCAGAAGAAATGAGCCAGAAGATGCCTTAGAAAGAAGCTGGGGTAGTGACTCCCTCAGAGGATACATTAAAGCAAAGACAGGGGACTGAAGGATACAGATGCTGAGGAATCACAACCCTCAGGGAGATTTATGGGTGACTGGATCTGAGCTATTGCTACTGCTGAAGACTTCCATTTCCCTAAATTGCCTTGCTGGCTGAGACCAAGCCCTTTGTGCTTTTTCTCATACACCAACATCACCTTTTGCAGCACAAATGGCAAATATATTCCTTTATAAAGTCATAAAATTACTTCAACTGTCACTGAAATGAGAAGATAAATTTGAAATTAATTTTCAGAAGAGTCTAATTTACCAACAATGTCATAATGATTACCTCACATAATAAATATTTTGATATCTCTAGACATTATTCAACACCCAAATGATCTAATTATCTTATCTGAGATACCATCCAATATTAAATGTCCTTTCCACTCTATCAAAAGTTTTTCAGCTGCATCATCTTCAATCAGAACTCTTGTACACAGGGAAATTTATGACATTATTTCAAATAGAAAGATGCAATAATAGTTTTTGGAGGTCATAATTAGAAATATTACCATTAGAAATAATGGCAAAGAAGAAAATAAATTTCATTCATGCTATAGGTGGATGCCTATACACATAACTTTGCAATTTGATTTCAAGAGAGAAAAAAAACCCCCTTTCAACAAGGAAAAAGTAATTTATTTGGGGAGACACAACTGTCATAAACAAGTAGAACTCGGCAGAAATAATGTTAATTAGGGATGGTCTGTGTAACAGTTACTCTATGCTCAGAGATTCAACAGAGCATGAGCTCACATTTTAGGAGCCCTTTTGGACTAGAGCTCTGCTTCAAGTCTTGTTTTTCCCAATTTCTCATTAATTATATGATATCCATTCCTACCTTAAATATAGCACTGGAAAGAATATTTCAGATGGAATATGGAGTTAGATGGCCTAAGACTGCTACACATTTACTTCATTAAGGCAGGGCTTTGAAGAAAAGCTAATCTTGAGTGCACACAAAAAAAGTTTATCATCATAAAAAGACTCAAAGTATTTGATCTATTAATATGCATCATTCTAAACAAGCAATTGAAGCTCAAGATCATCTACTGCTAAAAAGATCTAAAAATTGAGAAGGCATGATTTGAATAGTAAGGGCTTTGTGGAATAAGCTTTGGGACGGAATAACACCAGGATTAATACCTCGGTTTTAGTGTTAATTGAGATTTAGTGTTCACCATTGACAGGTGGTGGGTGCACCTATAGGTTTGGGGCTGGAGTTAGGGGCAGGTCAGGCCTACAGCAAAAATAAACATCCAGAATTACACTGCCAATAGGCCCTGAGAAATGATGCCTAAGCTTTGGGTTAGGCAAAGACAAATAGGGTTTAGGCCGGAAGAAAACTTGGACCTAAGGCAAAATCTTGTTTATGGATGCCTGCCACAACCCACCAAGGATACAAAATTAATCTGTGTGAGTTTAATGGTGGGAGCTCCAATCTCTGTCCATTTTCCAGCCAGGTCTGGCTTACAAAAGAACACACCTCAAGCAGTATGAACTGATGCCTGTTTTTGTTATCCAAGCAGAAGTGTCCATGAGAAAAATGTCGTGAGTATTATATGAGACTTAACCCTCTCTGGATCAGCCTCTGGCTGTTTTAGGGTGCAGACATCCTGTGTCACATCAGTTTGGGATGTGGCCCTGAGTTTAAATGAGGACAGATATGCACAGACATACACACACAGAGTTTTGTACCCTAATAATCTCTGATCCAGTAGCTCACAAAACTAGAAAAAGGCTTGGAGGGATTTTCAGTATGATTATATAATTATGTTTTAATGAAGTATTTAATATAGGAAAGTGATAATAGGAATAATAGGAAAGTATTAATCTCTGAGAGACAAATGAACTACAAAAAACCCAGGAAGGCCATTTGATCCCAGGTGATTTGCCAACAACTGTATAGCTGAATACTAACTTGAATAACTTCTCACTCTCTTTCTGGCTGTCCCCTCTTCCCCTTTCCCTCAAGTCAGAAGTCTTTCAGATGTTTGAATTAAAGATTGTTCATCTTACACAGTTCAAAGTTCAAGATCCTGCTTGTATGTGGCATGACCTCTTATTAGCTGGAAAACTTTACTCAAATACAGGCTCTGTGATGAGAGGCCAACAATTGGATGCAGTTTCCACAGCAAAACTCATGTCACTTAGCTTCAAAACAAGCCTGCATTTAGTGAACTAAAGGAGTTGTTCAGTGGCACAGCTAAGAGCTCACAAACACACACAGTCTGACAAATTCTTTTCAGCCAGCGTCAACAGTATCCACAGACAGACAGGCATTTCAAGCCTCAGTTCTCCTGAATCAGAGAGGATGAATCACAATGAATAGTTTCAGCCAAACAAGAATATTTAGAGTTTTTATGTATCTCATCTAGGAACAGCATCACATAGTACCAGTAAATAAATAAATAACCCGCAAATAAATAAATGACCAAGTCTGATCCTTTGAGATTCATGTCACCTTTTTCTATTAAAAAAAAAAAAAAATCCTAGGCCACTCCATCTTGTTTATGGCCATAAACAATTTGCTACCCAATTTACTATTGTCTCGATTTTAATTAATAAAGGAGTTAATAAGATTTTTTCTCCCGAAGTCTTTGGACAGAATTGATGTAAAATATACTAGACAGAGATCTGCTATAAGTAAAAATAACTTTGAATGAAGAGGTAGCTGTTGAACTCACTTCTGAGATTCCCTGCAGGCTTACAGCACAAGCACTCTATTCCAAACATAATGACAGGCACAATAAATTAATGACTTGTATTTATGAATATAACATTATTTCATGGATAGCACATACACGCTGTTATCACATCATACTGTCACAATATTTGTTTGATGTTCATATAAGGGCACAGTTAAGAAGAGACTGTTCATCACCTTTTTATTAAGGTGACAAAAAAATGAGAACCATCTCTCACTTGGAAGAAGCTTGTTTGGAAATAATTTGAAACACTAGCCCTCTCAGGAGAGGCAGCAAAAATATCTCTTCTATCATCTTACAAGAGAAGCCTGTGAGCCACGTTAATCATCTTGGACTGAAATTTATAACAACATATGGAAGACTTGCCTCACTATTATTAGAAGTTGCAAGTTTCATATGTGTTCCTCAACTAATTTAAGGGTCACTCCTGCTTCGAACCTTATACCCCAAGTAATAAGTGCTATAACAGGTCATTTGCATTCAGGAAATTATTTTTGGAAGAAGCTCCTGCTTGATGCAAAAGAGCAAAGGACACTGGAAACTAAAGCCAGGAATTGACTTCTCTTGGGCCCTGATTCACACAGCTTTTGCAAGTCCATATGATCTTTTAATTCAGCTTCAAAGGATTTTGATAACATCACCTTTGGAATATTTTGTCTGCAGTGATATTTTGCCAGGTTTTATTAGTATTTACTCATGGCTTTGCGTATGTGCTTCTTAAAGAACAGAACTGCACACAAGATTTGTTCTCTTCAACCAGCACTGTGATGTTCTTGTACCTTTGCCATGCTTCAAATTTATTGTTACTTCATCCTTAGAAAGAAGAAAGCCACTTCATGTTATAATATCTCTGTCTTGGACTCTGTCTGTATTATAGGCATGAATAAAAAATTTAGTGAAAAGCTGTCTGCATCCTTTTGGGTGTTGATACAGTTTCTCAGTTCTCCCTAGCAGAAAACTACAAGCAAGGTTTTGTGCTCCCCCTTGCAGTGAATTTATGGTGTTAAAAATGTTTACATAGGCACGTTGATGATGACACCATTGCACTGCAATAGTATCCATAACCCACCCTCCTCCCCAAAATCAAAACCCTCCAAGCTCATTCCTACTGCCATGAAAAGTCGCTTTGGAAGGTTCTCAGCCAATTCCAAAAGTCATCACTGAGCATCAGTCAAGTGAACAAAGTATGTTTATTTAAGCTCTGAAACACTTCTTTTTCCTCATGAATTTTCTTTAAATATAGTCATGCTGCATACAGCAGATGGAAAATAAATTTATTCTAGCTTATTTCCTGAACACTGAGCATGCAGCAGGCAAAATCACAGGTGGTGGTATATACTCTAGCTGCATGGTACACCACTGGATAGTAGTAAAAATAATGTTACATTTTACTTTTACCCCATGAGGAAAAGCACATTTCAGATCTTCTAGAGGAAAGCAAATCTTGTCACTGATAGAAGTATTTAGTATTCCAATTATGACCCTAGTAAACTCAAGTGCAGTATTTAAAACTATTACATGATTTAAAAAAACTTAATTCTTTGCATGAATATCACCTATGCAAGTTTGATTTTAGATTCAAGACATTTCCATGTTACAGAAGTAGCCAGAACCACCCAAAGTGGAATAATTTAGTGCTGCTTTTTAAGAGCCACAGTTCTCATGAGGTTTGGCCATAGCTAAATGGGAAGCACTTTGAGAAAAATACTTTCATTCTGCCTTCCAGTCAGACAAGCCTGTGGAGCAAACTGTTCAGCTGGGAGTACTCAGTCACCCAGAGGAACAACTGAATTACCTGCAAAGCTTACAGGGTTTCATGTTTATTATTCTTTAAAAAAACTTTTATCATTTAAAGAGAATGCCACTGTGGACAGCTTAAAAACTTCTCTTCAACATGCAGGTGGTTTTATTTGGAACTTCCAAATATTGGTGTGTAGAATGAGTAAATACAGGACAACTCTAGTTTATCTACATCTGTATAATCTATATGTTACCTTGCCAGAAATACTGTAGACATTTGCAGAATATTGTTGATTACTCCATCATCACAGAAAGAAACTCCTTGCACAGTAACCCTAGAGAAGGGAGATAAAAATGATACAGAGCTGAAGCACCAATACCAAAAAAGCAGAGCTATTTACTATTGAAAAAAAAAGAACATGATAAATTACCTAAAGTTATGCATGGAACAGAGAACAGAGATAAGAAATCGCTGATTTCGCATAAAAATTAAAAAAAAAAAGAGTCCAATAGACCATATAATGGAATGGAAATAAAAGACAATCCATATTCATTAAAAAGACAACACCTAATACATAACAAGCTCACAGGGGATGGTACCATTAGAATGGATTTAGAGCACCCAGATTACTGCAGTGTGCACCTCAAAGTTTGGAAAGGAATTTTGATCTCATGCTTTGACACTAATGCCAGTTCTTAGCAGAGCTCAAGGTGTGAGGTGGCAGATTATTTTGCAGGCTTGCTGAGGTTCCTTGATGATTATACAGTTTCCTAGCACCCATGATTTTGGTAATATAACAAAGGACCTGGTTATATTCAAACAGGCCCAGGTTATCTCTGATTTCACAACCTCAGCCAAAATTGCTGAGGTATTAGTTAAACAGCAGAAAACAAAAAAGCATATATTTCATAGAATATGCAGCTTAAAGACAGTTTCCCTGAAAAACAAGAGTGGTGAAAACCAGAAGAGAGAATGAAAGATAAAAGAGGGTATAGCAGCTCAAGTAAAAAAGTTTCCATTCCCTGTAGCCATGTGTCCCTTCATGTCTCTAAAAGCCCCTTGAATCTGATTAAAAAGAAGCCCATAATTTTTAAGGAATTAGCAATTAGTAAGCACAGAAATATAAACCAACTGAATGTTAATGCTTAGGACCCTAAATTGCTGAATTAGATCCAAGAATACAACCCTGAGAGTCAGTGTTGAGATATTGAAAAAATGTTTGCATTATATTGTTACAAAAGCAGAGAAATCTTACCAGGCTTGTTTGAGTGGGAATAAATGCAACCTGAATTCCTGGTTCCCAAGGATTTTATCATACAGATGCAAAGCCTGCTCTGAAGGCATGAGACTCCTCAGATCCTCACAAGAACTGCCCCAACCCCATTAGCTTTTTGGTTGACTACAACCCATTAAGATGATTTGTGTTTATTGTGGTTCTCTATTTAAACATCTGCTCTTACTCTATCCTTTGTCGAGTGCCAAAAGAGATTCTTCAGGAAAACCCCAAACCAAATCCACTCTATTTTATAATGGCCATTGCAACTGTCATGGAAATTTGTGAACAGAGTACCTGGATGCAAACTGTGATGGATATTTCCCCTGTGCTGTGGGGGCAAATGAACCAGTGCAGATAAGATAAATCTCAGTTCTTTAGCCATGTCTCAGACCAACCTTCATCACCAGCTAAGCTGAGCCAGTGCCACTGTATTTGGGCAAGCTGGTTCCAGGTCCTCATTTTTTCCCTTCCCTTTGGTTCCCTTCTTGGCACTTCTCAGGAATTAAAAATGTGAGAAAAGTGTCTCTCAAGGCAAAGCTGGAAAATGTACTTGTCCTCAGAGGAAATCTGACTTCCCCCCAGATTAAAGGCCAAATAATACACTCCAAGCTCAATTCACTGCTGGAAGATGGAAAAATGTTTGTTTAGCATCACCACAATCTGCAGCTGGGAGAAGAGGAGCCACCATTCCCATGCTCCATAGCTGTTACTTCACAAACCAGGCAGCTGCAGAGTGCATGTTGGTCTCCCCTTAACCTCCACAAACTCCTAGGATTGGGAATGCTTGTGTTGTATGTTCTTGTGCTGTCTGCTTTTGTACTGAAAGAGAAACTCCATGGGGACAGTGCTGTGAGAAAACTGAAGTGGAAACACCCCCCTGTACCATTGGCTGATTTTTCTTATTCTGTACAGAAAGAGGAAAGGTTTGGCCAGGCCACCAGGGCCCTTCTCATGTGAGGTGATCCTTTGGTGTGTTTCTGGTTAGGGTGTGGGCTCCCTGATTGTCCTTCCTTCCAGCACAAGCAGACAGCCAGCCACACTCTGGTCCCAGTGCCTGTTATTTTCCCAAGGAAGAAGGATATGGGGAAGATTTCCTGTGATTTATCCACTGCAGATGTCAAACACTCATTTGAGAAGGAAGAGGTGCATAAAGCATGACGAGTGTGTTGTAGGAACTGCATATTAATGCCAGTTCCCAAAGAGCAGCTCAACCCCAATGACTGGCTCCAATGCTCCAGCTTAGGAGGATGGCTGTTTTCAGGAAGCAAACCCCTTTCCAAATGCTGCAAACACTCAGAGCATTCTAGGGCTCTAATCCTTTATAAGCTAACTAAAAAGAACATACTTCTTACCTTGCTGTATGGAGAAATTACTGACAGACATGACTTTCTCACTGTCTGCAAACCACAAATTACAGCATTATACTGAAAAACACCTTCCATTAGATTCTCTCTAGAAAATAAAAATTACATTTTGTGCTATGCAATGGTATTTGCTCATATTATCCTTCAAATTTGTACTTGCTGCACTGTTCTGTTTCACTCTGGGCTAAAAGAGCTTGGGGGCATTCAAAGAGCTTCTTGAAACAAAGCACATCATAATGAAAAACTAACATCCTTTCCCTTGTAATATGCCTGTTTCAAAATACTCACAGGAGAGGCTACAAAATTGCCTACCAGCTTTCCTCTTCTTGTTACTATTTATTAGTTCTAAATGGCTGATAGAACATGAAATTTAGCCCTATACAGCAATGTTGAAATTTAAAAGCCCCCAAACCTGTTAATCTGAGTTATTATTAAAAATAATTAGTTTATATCAATGCCAGGTGACTCTAAATGTTAGCCCAAAGTGCAAGATGTTCCTATCACTAAATAATTAGAATTTCTAAGTACAGGGTTCTTCCTATGTGAACTTTAAATATATTTCATACCATTCCAGATCCATACTGAAATAAGTAATTCCTTCATATTATTTTGATAAACCTTAATTCTTGTAAGAAACACACCGAATTTGTCAGGTAGCACAATAGTGGACAGTATTTTGTGCCATTATGATCCCCCAGCTAATGCCTGATTCAGTGATGTGAAAAAGGGCTATACAGAAAGGAAATCTCATATCTCAAACCAGCCAGTGCAATGAGAAAGCTTTTGAGCAGAAACTGCTCTTTCACTTGAATGTCTAACTAAACACATCTATATGGGATATTTGTACACAATCCCTATAATTACAGATATACCAACATAGTAACTTTTAACACAATTTAGGATCTAGTGAAGCATATTCTCTCTGCCAAGTTATTACTGGGATGTTAAAATTTACCACTCTGCCTTCTCAGAGTTACTCATATAAATCATCAAATACTTCAATTAAACTTTAGAATTTGCAAAGCAGGCAACTGCACAATTCAACAGTTCTTCATTAATTTTCCTTCCTTCTAGAGGCTTTGGACAAAATGACAAAATGCTTCCATTTCTTAATGTTGAGCTACTTCAGTAAACTGTAGAAAGTATAATAAAATAATTTTATGTAGTCAATTTTATTTCAATTTTGCATTGCATTCCTAATTGTACCATCAATCTCTTTTATTAGTATGCTCTGGAAAGCCTTGAGTTTGGTCAAGTGATTATATTTTTAATTGATCATAACCTTGACTTTGTATGCAGCAAGTCTTTTTCTTCTCAAAACTTCAGAAGCAGTTGTGCAGTTCCTCAGATTTATGTACTGGAAAAACCCTGGTACAAAGTTCACTCCACATAAAAAAAGCTTTGTGCAGTTATCACAAAGTCAGCAGCAAACAAATAACTCTGTATCCATTAATCTGGGTATCCATGGAATATTTTTCTCCATTAACTCTTCCAGATCTACTCACTAAAAGCCATTCTCCAGCCTTCATTATGCTAGGATATCTTAAAACTAAACTTTGAAGCAAAAGCCACTGTAACAATTTCAGATTTCCTATGTGAATTCCAATTTTTATGCATCCCTTCAGTCATTTGCATAGCCAATCTTTACATGATTTCCATGAGTGTAGGCATATAACCATGGATACAGTGATAGTAGGGCTCTTCACTATGAAGAGTTAATTCTGAAGAAGTTTTATACTGCAGAATGGTAGAGGAGGTTTGAAAGCCTGTTACTGAAAAGTAAAAACCCCCAAAACAGTCAATTCTCTTGTGGCTTATCTTTGTTTCCTATCAACCAGTTGGCTAATGCTGCCAACTAGCAGGCTGATGGGAGAGAAAGACTTGAAATCCCAAGGATAAAAAACAAAAACCAAAAGCAAACTTGTACATTTTTACAGCATCAGCCTTTAAAACTGTTAGGAATTGGAAGTGTCTGCTAGAGCAGCCAGAGGAATTCCCAAGAGAAAAGGGCAGCAAAGCTAAAGCTTGAGCCAGTATAGGCAGCTTTCCTTCAATTGATACTCTTATGTGATGCTTCATAATGGAGCTCATGAATAAGGAACATCTTTGCTGCATCAGCAGGGAGTGAACAACAAATAAGATATAAATAAAGGAGGGAGAGTAAATGCTGAGTTTCTTCTTGGATGTCCCAAAACCTTTAAACAGTTGTACTAGCCATGTGAAAATCCTTCAAAGGTACCTAATTTATTAAAAACACTTAGCATTTATGTTCTTTTCCTCCAAATGAGAATCAAACACATCAAGAAATTTTATGCAGTCTCTGATCTGCTCTTTGTCTTCTAAAACCCTAAAGCAGCTCATGGGATTTCCTGTCTCTGCACTATTTTGTACAGGGGTTTTCATAAAAACCTGATTCCTCAGGGTCTCTCTTTAAAAGAAGAAGCTTCCTCAGAAATCACAGCCTTTTGTGACTGCTTTTTCCCATAATATACTTATGACATTAAATGACTTTGTAGGGTTATACATTTGTAATATGTTGTGTTTCATCATAAGAAAATAGCTGATTAATTTTTTTCTATAGGGTTACTAAAAATTTACATTATCAGCATTTTTAATACCTAGGTTGAATTGGGTAGCCCAGCTCTAAGTTGGAAATTTGACCTTTGCTGATGAATATGCCAGATTCAAAAGCCTTCTTGGATGACTGCAGATCTGAATGTTGCTTGATTTCTTGGAGAATGTTACCACCACTTTTCATTCAATCCTAGTGGCATTTGCCTCAAATTAGCCTGCCTACACCTGACCATAGGCCAGCACACGGCAGAAAGGAAAGAAGCTTAATTTCCCTATAATTTCATCTTATTGATGGAATTCACCTTCCTCAAAGGTCTTTGCTTATGAGCCAGAAGGGCTGATTGACAGAGCTTTAAAGTAGACTTGAAAGGAGAGGGGATAACATCAGGATTGGCCATGACAAGTTGTGGGATGACATGGCAGGGTTAGAGGAATGGGATGCAAGTGAGAGCCCTGAGCTGGTGGCTCCAAGACACATTGCCTGTGCTGGAGCACACTTGAACTTTGTGGAGATGAGACAGGGGACTCTGAGGTGATCAGAGTCAAGATGGAAACACCAGAGAGTTTTAACCCCTTATGTATTAATTAAAAAAAAAAAAAAAAAAAAAAAAAAAAAAAAAAAAAAAAAAAAAAAAAAAAAAAAAAAAAGGAGAAAAGGAAAGGAAAAAGAAACAGGAAAAGGAAAGAGACTTCAGAGCAGCAGCCCTCGCTTCCCAGCAGATGCTGTTCCAGAACAACCCAGCAGAGGACAGGCCACTCACACAAAATCACTGACCTCCCGGGGTGAAAATCCCCTTCGAAGGGCTGTGCCTCGGAGAAAATACAAACATTCTTGTAGCTAGTGATGCTGAGACAAAGTATTTTGGTATTTCAAGCACTTTGATTGTGAAAATGCACCAGTGAAACCACTCCAAGCACGGTGACAACTCTCGAGAGGAATCCAAGGTTTCCCATCAGCGATGCAGCAGCTGACACAGCTGTTTTAAAAGACATTGAAGATGAAAGTCAGGATGAATGTCAGGAATTTTAGATAAAACCAGAAAACCCAGAACCGTAGGTTGTAAACTGTAAACTGTAAAGAAAAGGAAGAAAAGTCAGCATCCTTTAAGAAGGGCAGAACCCTTAGAATTAAGTAGATACTTAATAGGGCTGTTTTACAAGATATATGATAAGATATATAGACAACATAGTAAAGGCTGCAGAATAAAATTCTGAATGCAAAAGAACTCAGAAAAACTGGAAGCTTTCACTATAACTGCATTCTTCCTTTAAAGTTTTTAACGAACTTTATATACTTCCCTATGTGTTTCTAGGTTTCATTTCAACCATTTTATCAGGTTGGTTCTGGAGCAATGTGTACTGGAACATGCAGGAGAGGAAAAAGCAACAGGGCATTTTTGGCCCAATTCCACAGGCACGAAAGCTGCAGGGAGGAGGGAGTTGGCCAAAAGCTGAAGATAACCCTGTACAACTTCCCCAAAGCCTACATTCAGCAGCACCTCTTGGGCAAGCTGAGAGGTGCATCATGGGTTAAATGGCCACAGCAGCCCTTTGCCACCAGTTTTACCAATTTCCCCCATTTTATCCATTTCACAATTGCACGTTATGGTTTGTGAGGCACGCCTCAGCAGGCAAGACTCACTAGTGCAACGCCCACAGCTCCTGAGAAGAGGAAATCATCTGCCAGACAGAGTGGCATTTTGTCCTGGTACTCAAACCACAGACCCAAGCACACCTTGGGGGAAACCACTCAAAATCCCAAATCCCTGAACGTGGGAAAGCCACCTGCCAGCAGGGGTTGAGAAGGACTTGCAGGATACCCCATCCAGATGCCAGTGTACCAAGGCATCCATACCCTGAGCCACACCTGCTCTTCTCCTGTGTGAAATAGGATATCTAGAACTCAGAACTGGCAAAACCAAGGTGGATTTCTTTCTTGGTAAGCTGAGGGAATTAAATATTCATACCATCAACATCTAAGAAGTTGACTCCCAGTAGCTCCTACAGCAGAATGTTTAGAATATTATATATGACTATATTTTTAGGGTAAAAAAAATGTATAGCAAAGGACAAACTCTTTCAGGCCATTTGTTCCAGAGCAAGAACTCACATGAGTTCCAGCTTTCATATTTTAGTTCATGGTAACAAGTTTAAAAGTGGCTGTGTTTGCTTTAAGTACATAATGCATAATGCAATTGGGATGATGTTTCCATAGGCATTTTATTATTGCAAAAGTTCTTTCTAGGTGTTTTGTAGACATAGTCTTATGTCTGCTTTGTGGTTTGAAGTAATGCATTTATCTTGTGATTCAGGTGGCTAAGAGAAAGCACCTGGTGAGCTGGACTCATAGTTAAGCACTTGAAACACCCTACCTCCAATGCATTTTATGATATGTGTGAATTTCTCTGTTCAAATTTAACTGTTCCAAACAAAATAACTGCACAAACATTATTTCCAGCTTATAGCAGCAAAGAGAGAGATGAGTCTAGTAAAAAAAAAATTTAAATGGAGTTTTCTATGCATTTCATTTTGCTATTCTTGAATTTAGTCTTTGTGCTGGCAAAAGTGAGAGAGAAGCTTACTCAATCAGTACCTTTCTCAACAGCTCAGGAGGAATGTTATCTCTTCCTTATAAGCAAACCAGGGAGAAAAGCCAACTGGTTCAGAGGCTGGACTTGACATCAAGGTAAAAGGCAGTCACAGATTTATAGTGCATTTTGCAACACCTGCTTTGTTTCTTCCAGTCCTACTTTCTGAGGTGAATAAATTATGACAACTATTTAATTTAACTTAAACAACAGAATAAAGCAAAGTGAATTTCTGGTCCTGCAGGCTGTATGGAAGTGTTTGAAAATGTAGCCTACAGCAGCATGAAGTCGTCCAGTTGCTGGCAGGGCTATAACCCATGTCCCCTTCCTCCCCTGCCAGGAAAGCAGCTCCTTCATACTCCCATAACTCTCCCTTTTCTCAGAAATGTCCTGGTTGCCTTCCATGTCCGTTTGGTTCTCCCCCAGAAGAAGCTGAGCTCTGAGCCTGCTGTCGCTGCACGCCGCTGGCCGGGCAGGGGTGACAGGCTGGGGATGCTCCAGGGCGAGCGGCGTGCTGAGCGCTGCCGAGGCAGCACGAGCTCTCTGGCTAACCAGAGCCTGCCAAAAAGGACGGGTAATGCTTGGGCTCTGCTCGCCTTCTCCTCAGGGAGGGCATTAGTAATCTCCTTTTCCTCTGCACAGTCACTGTTTTTCCATAGAACTTGCAGTTACAGCATGTCTTTGAAACCTCTTTATCAAATTTGTAGGGGTGGGTTTGGTTTCTTTTCCCTTTTTTTTTTTTTAAACTTTTTTTAAGGTTTTCCAAAAACTCATGGTGGAAGAGGGAAAGTAGAGGACAAGCTGCCAGGTAGACAGATGTATGCCTTTTTCCTTTACAAAGGAACATTCTTGAAGTGCTTGATTTTGGGGGCCTGAGCCATGATCTTCGCATAGTCAGGATTGGGAATACTATTCACTATTGGCAGGCACAACGGGTAGAATGACACAAATCCCAAAGATCATATTAAAATGCCATAAAGTTCAGTAAGATGTGCATTTCATTTTTAACTCTTCTTTTGTTTTGCTAGCGATAATGTGTTAGGGTTCTGTTCTTGGGGTTTCTCAAAGCTTTTTTTTCCCTAATAAACAACTTTTACCCGGTCTCTTCATCGCTTATTTTTTTCTCTTCTATCACTGCTTCTATAGTCATCACTTTTCATCACTTGTAGTCATCACAGTTTTTCCAAAAACAACACAATGCCAATCAGAAAAAATAAATCACGTATTCTATTATTGCTATCAAATAAATTAGATCCTTCAATAGCTCCTGACCAAGTGCAACTCTTTGTGCTCTTTCCTAAATTTTTGCAATTTCAGAGAAATTAAGCCAGCAATCAGAAAAGATGAAAAGTACTCTACTAACAGCCTAGAGTTATTTAGTGTGCTTCCAAAATGCATTTTATGAGGGAAACGGAAAAATATTGCACTCTGTTATGCAGCTACTGGTGAATTCTGGGGTGCTTTTGTCACCCCCAGTCCTGTGTCACCGCTTCAGCTGCTACTGCCACCTCCTAAATAGCAGCACTCAGCAGGGTCTGTTTGCCACCATGTGTCACCTGAGAGCAAGCCGAGCCTGTGCTCAGAGCTCCCTGGGGTTTTGGGCTTACAGGAGAGAGCCATGGTCCTGCAGCCAGATATAAATGCTGCACACAAGGGAGCAAAGGGACTCTTGCAGATTAATGGACTCTCTGCAGAAGACTGGGAAAAGAACCTCGAAGCTCTGCATGTTCATGCTGGCTAGCCAGAGCAGGAGGATTTGCAGGAGGAGGAGTGGGTTGCAGAGTACAGCCCCAGTGTGCCTGCAGAGCACAGCCCCAAGAGGATCACGGTGCTGAGGAACTGCTTTGCTGAGCACCTCTCTTGCCCTCTTGCTCATGAGTAGCTTTTAGCCATGGTCTGCCAGAAAATTCATATAAATGACTGCATCATTTCCATCATTACTGACAGATCATTATCATAAACTGTTTCTGGTGTGAGACCTGGTACCTGTTGAAGTTTCCACTTGGGGTAGATTCCCTTCTATAGCCACATGGTTAAATTTAGTTTAAAATAAATAATAAAAAATAATTTTATTATGACATTAACTGTAGAAATAGTAAACAACCCCCTGCTTAAATCTGCCCCAAATTCACTAACAGGTCAGTGCTTTTCAGAAAGATTCTTACTGTGAATCATCCTATGCATCTTCCATAAAAACACATTTCCAGCATTTGAAATACACTAAGAGTCTGTTTTAAAGATGTTATAGGCATGGCAGGCAGTCTGCACTCACTGTAAACTCCTGACTTCTTGTTCCAGTGAACCACAGCCCATCTGTGTTACCACATGTTGAGAGTAGCTGCATCGGTCTCCGTGTAAAAATCAAATGCTCAGGACCTAAGGCAGCAAACTGCTTGCTTTCAACATGGGTTTTGGCTAAAATCAGAATATCAGGGTCTGACCCTAAAGCTAAATGCCTGGAATGTGTGTGCATGATATATCTATCACTTGCATCAACTTGGTATCAGGGCAGGACGATCAGTTTCTATTGAATACTTGTGATTTATGTCACTGGTTATGAGCTGAGTATTAGACTCAGTTCTGCAGTATACAGTGAATTTGCATACCCCTGGAGAGGTGATACAAAAAGAATATGAATAAGCAGACAGAAAAAAAAAATTTTTGAGAGTTCTGTCCACATCTTTACTTAAGCCAATGTTTTTCCTACATGAACACATGCAAAACACCTTCTCTGACATATTTTTAGGTGTACTCAGAATGGGAAAAGAAAAGAAGCTCCATGAGAAACTGAAAATTCAATCCTAACTTAGGCAAACTTTGGCATATTGCATGAAATTCCAGGATTTCCCTTTGCTGTAATACACAGATTCCAAATATACAAATATATACAATACATACCAATTCCAGGGTTTCTGATTTTAAGATCAAATGTAAGATTTTATAAGCCATAACCTACACAATCACTCAGAGATATATCTCTCTTATACAGAAACCATATTAAAACTGTATTTTTTAACATATAAGCAGGACATAAGAGAATTTCTAAGAATGTGAGTAGAAAGTAAAAAAGCAGAGATATCACTTAGGTTGTCATAATACAGGGACATTTTGAAGATAAATAAAAGGTTACATGGAAAGAAAAGATAGATACACAGTAGAGATTTAAATACTTTAAGTCTTTTAATGCTTTCACTAATAATGAAAAAAGCAAGTTGAACTATTCTTGTGAAATATTAGAGTAGCTAAAGATATTCCTTAAAAATGCCTTTGTTACTGAAGATACTTAATTTACTGCCCAGGATTCTGGTGACAGCAAGAAGAAGGGACAGAGTCATTTTTCATTACTGACTGTTAATTCAGTAAAGGATTTGTTCTGTGGATTTTGATGTATGCTAAAGGGGCAAACAAATAAGACAGGCATTTAGCAAAAAACCTCCAATACTGCATTAGCTAATATCTAGGAAAACCCAGTAAGGTTTTCTGAAATAAAAAATGCTGAATATATATTAGTAATTGAGCAACATAAATTAGTACTTTGCAAGCCATTTCTAAAGTATTATTTTTCCTGCCTGCTAAAAGTAACTCCTCGGGGTTTTCTTTAAAATAGAACAAACTTTCAAGTCAGAAAGATTGGTAGAAGCCTAAAGCAAGTTTAGAGCAAGGTTTCTCTTGATTCATAGTACAAGTACACATTTGATATAATATTTAAGAATGACAATGCTGTCTTTCAGTACTGCTGCCCACAATACTTGGAAATATATCCTTTCAGAATGTGAAGGCATATCCTCTGTGAAGTACCCAGATAAATCAGTTCACCCTTGGCTGTAACTAAACGCTGTCTAGTGACTTGTGATCGACAGGGCTTTACCCTCTGACAGCCAGATTCATTGTTGGGACAGCAACCAATCGTTGGGTTTGACGACATGAGCCTAATCAAAGTTGGAGTATAAAAAGCCCCCTTGGAATATATAAGGTACACCAGTGTGGCAAGCTGTCTCTCAGATTGCATTTGCTTTCACGGATCTGTTTAGTGCTGAAACGGAAAGGGGGAGGGGGGGGAAAAAAAGAAGGGAAAAGTGCTGCACTGAATGTGAGATCATGCAAAAGCTAGTGCTCTATGCTTCTCTTTACCTGTTCATGCTGATTTCAGTTGATCCGGTTGCTCTTGATGACAGTAGTCAGCCCACAGAGAACGCTGAAAAGGATGGACTGTGCAATGCTTGTACGTGGAGACAGAATACAAAATCTTCCAGAATAGAAGCCATAAAAATTCAAATCCTCAGCAAACTGCGTCTGGAACAAGCTCCTAACATTAGCAGGGATGTTATTAAACAACTTTTACCCAAGGCTCCTCCACTGCAGGAACTGATTGATCAGTATGATGTGCAGAGAGATGACAGTAGCGATGGCTCTTTGGAAGATGATGACTATCATGCCACCACCGAAACGATTATCACAATGCCTACAGAGTGTAAGTAACCCTGCTTCTTTCACCTCCCACCGCCTCTCCGAGAGAGTTGTCTCCCTGCTGTAGAGCCACACAACTCCTCCTCAGGCTCTCCCAACAGGCTGCTGGCTGAAGTCTGCTGGAGGGAGGGAGGAGAGCGTTATTTCTAAAGAATTTGAGCCAGGTTCAGATGACCGTGTGGCGATCCTTTGTTTTACTGTTCGGTTTCCAGCTCCTTATAATGTGTGTGCCCTGTAGCGCTTAGGATTTGCCCACTGCATTAGAAAGCAAAGGGAGATCTGCAGTTCAGTCAACTTCGTTATCTGCAGCACTCGGGGCATTTCCTCTCGCAAATACAAAGTACAAGTGCAGATAATGAGAGAACTGAATTTTTTGTGAGGGAGGTTTCACTGGCCAGTATTTTTAGAAGCAATAGAAATCAACAGAAAGGCAGCTTAGAGCACTACACCTACCTAACTGCAACATGTTACAGCAAGTGCAAGTAGAGAGTTAAATTCTTGCCTCTTTGCTGATCCCATAAACTAGCACCACCCACCTCAGAGTTAAAACTATATATTTAAAGCAAATATATGTGTAACAGATTAAATGTAAAAATGTCCGTGCTATAGCAATCAGCTCACGTAGCCGTGCCAAGGAAGAATGAAGGCATTTACTGAATGAGCAGATTCTGAGTTATCTTCCGAGTGCTAAACATCTGTTATGGCTCCTATCAAGTATCTTTTGCACAGCTAATACTGTAGTATCTTATGTTCTTCATCAGCTAAAGTATTTGACTATGGCAGCTGTTTTTTTAAATAACACTTATGAATATTATGCCAAAAAGGAAAAATATAACAGGGCATATAAGACATGTTAGCAGTTACAGATATCATCATGATATGCAGACTAGAATAATATCAGCTGCTCTCACCAGTTAAAAATGAACCCACAGATGAAAAAGTAAATTTTTCAGTGAAATTCTTCAACTTAGTAATTATTAACATGGACACTTAATAGCATTATTTTACTGCAGCCTTATCACAAAGCTGAGGTCTGCCTGCGCTTTTAGTACAGACTTTTTTGTCAGGCTTTAGAACCCTTTTTAATCAAACTGCTACATAGTTACAGTGACAGAAGAAAAGTTGTATTTCAGTGCTCTGAGTTAATTTCCTACTTCTTATAAAGAGCCCTTGAGCTATTTTAAATGTACTAAAGAGACAGGTATCTTAAGTGATGAGATTTATGAACGTTAAAGCCCTGTACCATTTAGGATTAGTACTACCCATTTTATCCTGGCATGGAAAAATATTGCCATGATTAGGTATGACAGCTGCATCGTAGGCTACAGGAAGGAGGAACGCAGCACTGCACATGACTTTCCTCTAATATTATTCAAATGAAAACAAAATGAAACTTATATTAATCCCCTCAATTATTTTCTTCCCACTGAGGAAAGAAATGTAAGTGTTTGTGCAGTTTGCCCAGGGCTGTATGGTCTGCAGCAGGCTGAGGCTTTAGAGTAAATTAGAAATAGCTGGATCACCACACATGTGTTGAGTCAGCTTATGCAAAGTTGCTATTCTACATGCTTTATGAAGGTCCTCAGGAGGTGACCAGCAGAAATTAATTGGTAGTAGGTGACAGAATAATAATTTTGTTGACATCCACTAAAGTTGCTGTAGAGTGAAAACCATAGAAAATGAATTAAGTTAAACACACTTTGTTACTGGTACTCTTTATAACGTATTGTAATATTTTCTATACAGTCTGGGAAAAAATAGTCAGGTTTATATATGCATTTTTTCTTGTTCCCTGTTCAGTAATCTGTTCTTTCCATTCATTTATAGCTGATTTTCTTGTACAAATGGAGGGAAAACCAAAATGTTGCTTCTTTAAGTTTAGCTCTAAAATACAATATAACAAAGTAGTAAAGGCACAATTGTGGATATACTTGAGGCAAGTCCAAAAACCTACAACGGTGTTTGTGCAGATCCTGAGACTCATTAAACCCATGAAAGATGGCACAAGATATACTGGAATTCGATCTTTGAAACTTGACATGAACCCAGGCACCGGTATTTGGCAGAGTATTGATGTGAAGACAGTGTTGCAAAACTGGCTCAAACAGCCTGAATCCAATTTAGGCATCGAAATAAAAGCTTTTGATGAGAACGGACGGAATCTTGCTGTAACTTTCCCAGGACCAGGGGAAGATGGATTGGTAAGTCTATTTAGAACAATCCTATTTGATTGAAAAGCATTTAAGCTCTCTTTTAAGGATAAAATGGATGCATTGTTTAGGACTTGGAAGATAAAAGTTCTGGATAGCCAGTTCTTTGATTCTTTGCTCTCTGATCATGCCAAAAATCAATAGCTTTCCTCTGCCTCCATTTCCATAGCTAAAAAATTGAGAGAAATTGCCACATTTCAGAGAGACATTGTGAGGCATTAACTAGAAAAGGTTTTGGCAACTACTGATGGATGATACTATCCAAGTAACATTGTTTTCAATTTTGAGAGCAAATACTGCTTAATAAGGAGCTATTTCACATAAAGTTAAAGGACAGTCTTTAGATTCTTTCACTGGTTAGGAAAGATGCCTCCAATATTGCTGAGAAGGCAAGGGAGTTCCTACATACTCTCTATGCATATATTTTCTATTAACAACAACAAAAATTGTCTCTTTATGAAGGTGAGAACAGATCTTCTGCATAATATTAAGATCTTTACCTTTCAGTGTTTGGTAGAGTGTATCATTCTGCCTATTAGAAATGTCTGAAGAGAGAAATTCTGCTTGATACAATAAATAAGTCATGATGATAAGAAAGAGCACAAAATAACTATCTGGTTTGTTTTTATAAAAATAAATGAACAAATTACATCTGAAGTGTACTTACAAGTACACCTGAAGTAAACCTGAAGTGAAACTACAGCATTTCCCTTGCTACTTGCTCTTGCAAATCACTAATCATCTACAATCTATACAAATTTCTGAATTTATCACAACCAAGTGATACCTCCTTTTGAATAAAGTATGAAGAATATTATTCTACTTTTAATTTTATGTAGCAGATGATCACAGAAACATAGAAACATAGAAATATTTAGGTTGGAAAAGACCACTGTGTCCAAGCATATTTAGGCAACATATAACTTCACACCAGTATAATATAATTTAAAAGTGCTTAAAAGAAAAACTCTGTGATATCTTGATTGTACATCCAATATAAACGTGGATCTCCTGTATTTGAAACAGGCCAACTGGATATCGTGATCAGGAATGTCCTCACCACCTCCATCCATTGAAACCATGATACATACAGATGGCCCATGGCTAGCATCATCTATAAATAAACATTTCAGTGGCAGAGCAGGGCTAGAGGCACAGCTGATAGCAGGAGAGGAAATCTCTTCTCTCTTCCCTCCAGCTCCTCTCCAGCAGCTCCTCTCCCAGTACTGGAGTGCTCCTCTCACCAAACACCTCCCCATATAATTTACCTTTGGAAAGGGCACTTCCAGCAGCTCCACAGCTCACGGGTATCTGGGGAGAGGGAAACCTGCGTAACAAAGTTAGCTGGGCTGTTACTCCTGAGATGGGATGAACCCATCCGTGCCAAACTAACACATGGGGCAGAAATCAGTTTGTGGAAGGGAGCAACTTTGGGAACTTTTTCAAACTCAAGATCATGAAGATTGGAATTTTCTCCTAGTCTCAGTTGTTGACTGTGGAAACACACCTTCGGTAGGAGGGATGTGGCTCAGAGATTTGGTGAAAGTACATTCCTGGTCACAGGACTCTTCCAGGAGTCAAAATATTTAACTGCCCCTCCAAATTCATTCATTCAGAGACATTCAAGCATGACAGCAATAGAGGAGCAACTTTTTTCCTCCTTGGTCTGGGCAAAAAACTTTCCTTGATATCCAGCAAACTTGAATTCAACATGATTTTAATGAAGGGAATTTCAGGAGGACTCACAAAAGTTCTTATTATGGAGTTCAAAACTAACAAACTTCTTACAGCAGTTAATGGATGAGACAAATGGTGATTTCAGAGACAAATACTCAGGTCTTAAAACTGTATGTAGAGAAACAGCAGGGAAATGCAGAGATAACTATAACAGAACTGTTGGTCAAATTTCGTTTGCAAACTTCATTTCAGAATATTAATTTGATAACATCTTCATCTGAAATATTGTTTGCATGTTTTTAGTGAACTTGGGCTTACCTCAGAAATGATTCCAATTCTTTCTCCTCTTCTCACAGAACCCATTTTTAGAGGTCAGAGTTACAGACACACCAAAACGGTCCCGCAGAGATTTCGGCCTCGACTGTGACGAGCACTCGACAGAATCGCGATGTTGCCGCTACCCGCTGACGGTGGATTTCGAAGCTTTTGGATGGGATTGGATTATCGCTCCTAAAAGATACAAAGCCAATTATTGCTCCGGAGAATGTGAATTTGTGTTTTTACAAAAGTACCCGCACACCCACCTCGTGCACCAAGCCAACCCCAGAGGCTCGGCGGGCCCTTGCTGCACGCCCACCAAGATGTCTCCCATCAATATGCTGTACTTCAACGGCAAAGAACAAATCATCTACGGCAAGATACCAGCCATGGTTGTAGATCGTTGCGGGTGCTCATGAGATCCTCATTGGATCCACTGCTTCTCAAATCGTGGAAGCTACCAAAAAGAAAAAAAAAAGGAAAAAAAAAAAAAAGGAAAAATAGAAAAAGTTATACCCCCTCACCAGTCTTTCAAACTGTGAAGTTATGTACACAAGGCATTGCCGACCTCCTGTGCGCTACCAGCACCAGTTACAGAACGTGAACTAAAGGACAATGTAATTACCTGATGGCTGCTTGTGAGCCAGCAAAAGAGAAAAGCTACAATCAAAATCACCGGATTTAATCCACAAAGTTCTTACATTATGAGGGAATCAATGTTCAGTCACTTGGATGCAAATTTACATGCAGGTTTCAGTACACACTGGTAATCAAAAGCAAGCTCCTTCTCACCTGAGGACAGAAGGAGCAGGCTTTTAGGTTCCTTTCTTCACAGCTTCACTTAATACCATGTGTACAGGAACATATATACCGGTAACATATACTCCACTACACAATACCACCAGAATCATCCTTAAACACTTGAATATATAGTGCAGACTTGTGAAATGTATCAGATGAAATTCCACATAAATGGACAAACCCTGAAATTAGGGATGGCATAGTGTATTTAGCGTGTCTCCATTCCTTTTTCTCATTAGTGTGTTAGCAATCAATGGCAATGGTGCTACGTAAGCAGGCTGAGTAAATAGAAAGATAGTTATATAAGTGAAAGAATTTAGGCTTAATAATGAATTTACCCTATCCTCAGGTACACTATTCAACATTCGCAAGAAGTGGATATTTTTTAAATGAAAAGGAATAGTTTTCTAGACATAGAAAAACAGAAGGCAGCAGAGAAATCCAACATTCAAATTGCAAACCCACATTTTAACCTGCCTTTGCAACATTACCGTTTGCACTATGGTAAACCAATGCAAATAGTTGGTTGCTACAGATATTGTTTAAAAACCACTTTGATATAACTGACTTGTGTAATATGTATGCATCAATATTTTGTAAATAAATGTTTATTTTTTAATCACTGTTGGTATATGTTCATCACAAGAAAAGAATTACTTTAACCTGTACTTTAGTTTAATAAACAAACCCCAATATTCTCTTCATAATATAATTTTCTGGATTTTAACACAAATAATATGTAGGAACAACACAACAAAGTAAACCATATGTTGAGAATTATTCTACATTTTATATATTTTTTACATTGGTATGAGCCATTTAGGATAAATGATGGCTGTTGACATGTTTATAAGGTTCTTTGGGTTACTGTTTTTATGGTCATTTTGATCCACAACTGAATTTCCATATTTTGAATGTTATGTTCATAAATAATGATGATACCACAAAAGATTGCTATTAAATGCATTTTATTATATTTAAAAGTTTGCAGCAAAGTATTTTCTGTATTTGAGTAAACATACTACATGGATTTCCACACAAATTCTGTACATTTTCCTTATAGTAAAAAATTGTTAATTGAAATTAAAAAGATCTATTTACTATAAAGTCCATTTTATTTCACATGTAAAATAGAGCTGATAAACCAGGTGTTTGTTAAGGCAACACAATCACTGTTAAAACATCTTCATGTTAGTATGATGCACGTTTTTGTTATATTCCAGAATTCAGTTTTGAATTTTCCTTTGTGTAAAACCACCCTAAAATTGCAAAACTGCTTGATTTTCTTTCCCTTCCTTTTTTATATATTTTCTGCCTCGGTGGTAAATATTTTGTATTGATTTTTTTTTTACTTTTTTAAAATTTTGTATGTAAGGACATTAAAACTTAAAGTTTGAGTGATGAGGTTTGAAATTTAAAAGCAAACAGATTTTCTGCAATTTCTTTTGAATGATTAGGAGTTCTGCTAAAGCTGTGTCCGAGCATCAAGCAGATGTTCAGTTTCTCCTGATGCAGTTCACCAGAGCAGGTCCCTGGGGCCCTTAAATACACTTTCAATTTAGTTTCCCACAAAACACCATCAGACTAAATAAAAATCTAAAAACTTTTGGAATACAGACTCTCAGTGAAGCCACAAGAATTTAAAGTACAACACAGTTCTCCTCCTAACCAAAGTTACAGAATTAAGGGAGATAGTCTCTGTTTGTTGAAGTCAATGGCAAAACTTCTACTGGCTTTAACAGAGACCAACATTTTGCCCTTTGACTTTTAACTCGTGACATTCAGGCACCAAGCAGAGCCATCCTGCTCATGTGAACTATCAATAGCATCTCCTTGCATGAGGCTCCTAAATCATTCAGAGACTTCCAATTAACTTCCATATACCCCGTAGCTAAACATTAACTGCTTTAATTGGGCCAGTTCATATAGCAACAGCTGCAGAGATGCAGCAGTGTGGATTTTGCAGTTGATAGGGAAAAAAACATATTCCCAGTCTGCACCAAAGTCCAGTTACAACACCTGCAAAATTATTTTTGCTCATGATAGGTAAAGTTAGTGCAAATTAATTTACCCCCACACAAATGACATCATTGGCTGCCTGGTAACAACTGTACCCTGCACAAAGGCAGTGCAAGTGACAGAATTTTTTATTCCTGAAATCAATGAAAACAAAATTAAATCAAGAAAATAAGCAGTACAAATTCCAAGAAGCACCTACTCCAACCAGCATCCCATCTTGACACTCAGACAAATTTTAGTCCATGTAAATTTTATGCAGTATGCCTCTTTTATATTTTGCCAAACTTGAAATTATCATAGAGCAATGACTCCAGTGATTTAATACTGACCTTACAGATAAGTGGCTACTCATGGAATATGCTGTGGGCTTTGATCTTGTTGATTTTAGCTGCTGAATAGCTGATTATTAATGTGCTTACTGACAATCAATTTAAGATGTCAACGATTCCTTTTGTTCTTGTTGTTAAATCCTTATATTTACAAGGCTCAGGTCTGAGAGACTTCAGCAGCATTTGTGAATACTTTGTACGGCTCTCAAACCTCACAGTTAAGCTGTGAATTCAGAACAATGAAAATAGCCAATGAGGGATGATGTGTGAAAAACAGCATCATTTCCTTGCCTGGCATCCTAAGAATCCCAACAGGAATGACCAGGTAGAATCCAGCTTTCCAAGGCAGTGTCCAAGTGCCCCAAGATGCACGTGCACACCTACAACAGGGCAGTCCCTCATCTCTGTGTTGCTTCAGTTCTTCCTGTTGGCTCTACTGCCCAGCCCTTTCCCTCCCAACATGAGCCAGTCCTTTTCCAGAGCTGCTCTCCCCGTACTCCTACCTAGCTTCAGTTACCTGTAACTCAAGTAGCATTTCCCCTCCCATTTCTCACAGCATCTCCCAACCCATCCCACCCCAGCCAATGCCCCAGTAGACCCAGACTCTTGCCCTACAACCCCTTTGGCAGGGGGAAAAGCCCCCCTGCAGTACCGCCCTCCCATCCCTTCCGCAGATCCGGTGCATCCTGCTGCTGCTGGAAGCTGCGGTTAGGGGAGAAACCTTCCAATATGCTCAACAGAGCCTGTGGGGAATTTAACAGCTGAACACAGAAGTCATCACCACTAAGCATAAATGCACTGCAATTTTTCACAGATGGACTGTTTTGCTAAATATGAGCAGATTTCAAAGGTAGAACTAAAGGCCAAATCCATTCATAGCTTTAGGTAGCTTTTCCTCAGTTCTGTGGAGTCTAGGTTTGGGGTTTGTGGTTGTTCATTGGGGGTTTGGGGTTTTTTGAAGGGTTTTTTTGGGTGGTTCCTTTTTTAATCAAATCTTGGATGCGAATGACCCATTTTGGCTAAATGTCTCAAAAAACAAATCTGCTTGAGATTAGGTTTGGACAGCTCAGTCCAGGCAGATAGATTTTGTTAAAGCTGCAGTAAAACAAAGCAGGTTATTATAATCTGAAGTACTGGATGGACAAATTTAATAACCAAAATATCCCACCTCAACTTATAAATTAGTACATTTCAATAAAAAATAAGGTTAAGAAACAGTACATTATGGGAGGCACAAGCTGGAATCTTTACAAACAATGCTGTATCTATGCACCTCAGCAAAATTGTCAGGAAGAACCTGAGCAATGCATTTTAATTGACTCAAGTCAGCTTTGTGCTTCTTGTTCAGCTTCCTCCCAACAATGTTAACTGCAGCAAGTAGGTATGTACACACTCATTTAACACCAGCAGTGAAACCAGTAATGCAACTGTGTCTGCTTTTCTGCCAAGTCTTCCCCTGCAAGAAGTAAGGCTATAACTCTGGCTTAAAATGCAAGTGGTAACATGTTTGAATCCATAAAAATGTTAACAAACTCTGGACACTAAAGCTTCAATTCTCCTATTTAGTTTATAAAACCCCTGACAAAATCCAAAGGAAAAAGTTAGGGCTATGGGCCAACTTCTGAATTTGAATATGCAGAAGTACAGCTCTGTTCACTCTTGGCCACTTCTAAATAATCTCAAAAAAAGTGATAGTGCTAACATCTGTTGTAGCAATCTTGCAAAACAAAAAGAAATGGAGAAGTGCAAATGTACAGCTCATTCAACAGTGAATGACTCCAATTAATTACCAGGTGTATTGATAAATTGAAAAGAATTATTCTCTTTGATGACTAGACAGGGTTAATTTGAGGGATGAAGAGCTACTATGGTGAGTTTGGAATGAAAAAACTGTCTGTTTGTATTGCTCCAGAATATAGATGAGAATCATGAAGCCCTCTGTAGATGAGGTGTCAAGATCAGCAACAAGATTTGCAGCATTCTTGGGTGTAAGTCTGGCTGATTTTCACTAGTCTTAGCCACTAAGGCTCTCTGAGGCTACAGAAAAGACTGTTTCTTTTCTTTACAAGTGGACATAACTCTCACACTACACATGCTTTCAAGAAAATATAAAATAGTTTAGTGTCCATGAGTCAGCTTGTGATCTTGAACTTGTACTCTTAACTTAGAGGCTCTCTGTGCTCTAAATCTAATTATGAATCAGAAGTAATCAGCAGTGCTAAGAGCTGTTGCAATTTCTCCCCATAGAAGTCCATTTCACCTACAAGTCAATAACTAAGTTAGATTTCAAACCTGTAGCTTTTCCATTATATTTATCATACTACCTCAGTACAAGTAAAGAGAATCCCTTAAGAGCTGAAAGAGCTCAGCTTGAATGAATCCCACCTGTGGAAAGGCAGAGGAGCAAGCTCTGGCTCAGCCGTGCCTTTCCTGTTACTCCTTATGAGGCCTGTATGGCCTTGGGTGAGATCTTGTTAGGATCTCTGGTTAGGAAAGAATAAAAATGCTTGGTTTTGGCATTATGTCCTATGTTTCACCAGTAAAATTAGCAGGAGCACTTAAAGGTTATGATGTAATGGGAAGAATACCTGGGAAAGCATTATGGAGGCATTACTTGGTAGACAGCTTCCACTAAACTTAAAAAAAAGGCAGTTTGGGGGACAGTTGCAACACAAACAGGACAATATGCTGAAATCATGGAAGGTGTAATAGTCATTGTAAAGCAGTCATGTGCTAACAATGGTCTACTTCTAAGCACTTCAAGGAGCTGAGTACAATATAAAAAGTGAAATTTAAAGCAGTAAATAATTTAAGGGATGTAACCAAGGCAGCAAGAAAGATTTTCTCTTCCCAAGTCCAGGATGATACTGAAGGCATTTGCTAAACTTTTACTTCTATCTTAAGAATGCTTAACCTGAAAAGGTCTGCTCTTTGCCAAAATGTAAAAGCTGTTTTACAGCAAATCTAACTTAAGTATAATCTGTTGCATCATAATTTGAATATGTAGCAATCCAAAATACAACTACTCATAACTTGGCTAATAGCTTGCAGTTAAGGTTTATGATTCATGCACTCTTTCTGCAGAAGTCCTTATTTTACCTAGGAGAGGAGCAATTATCTTCCCAACCAAGCCACAGTAGCAGGCAGTTAGAGAATTATTTCAGGGCACTTTGTGGCACCCAATTAGGCATTCTTAAACATCATACACAACAGCATGAACAGCAAAAGATTTTCTTTGCTTTAGCATCTGTGCACTTGAAGAGCACGTTTATTCTGATTTCAGTCAAACAGCAATCTTCTCTCCTAACGTTTTCACCATCATTTTTTCCTGTTGTTATCCCTCAAATCCGGCAATGCTGACATACGAAGCAGCAAGCTGAACACCTGGCTGTCACGCATTATGGCATCAGGTTGCAGCTTCGCCTCTTGCGCAGCGCCAGGTGGTCGGAGGAGTGGGAGGCACGTCAAACACATGCCTTCGGGCTGAGCTCAGCTGCCTACTGTATGCTGCTGTCATGTGGGAAAGCTCAGCCTAGGTGCTGGTCCAGGGAAAATGCCCATTGCTTCACTGCTGTAGGTGCCAGCTACCACCAAGTGCTGCTGGCTGGCCAGAGCTCTCTGCTCACTTCCTGTGGGGTGGGATGACAAATCTCACAGGATTCCAGTCATGATCACTTTGTGCCCAGAGGTACCAAAGAACATGGGTTATGCTGACAAACAGCAGCATAACTTCATCATTATTGAGTCTTTTCCTTCTAGAAAGGAATAATGCTAAGAGCACCCTAAAACTGGGCTTTTCCCCAAAGCAGAAGTGTTCCTTTCATCATGTCATGACATGCAGCTGCAGCATCAGAATTTTATACTCTGACCTGCAGTCAGATCTCACAGACCTGAGTCTTCACATCATGCATCAACAGTCATCAACCAACTTGATAAATCAAACTAACAATATTTATTTAACCTGATTTTTGCTACCATGGCACATCCATTTACAGTAACACTATTTGCCTACGGAGATAGAAAAGGCAGCCACTCAAAATATTTTCTCCTGAGGCCACTGTGTTGTCTCTGAAATAGTCTAAGCATACTTGCCTTACCATTTTTTTAAAAGCTTGTGACTTATTTATTAATCAATTTTTTTTGTACTGCTGTCATTTCAGTTCTTCAATATCTTATCAAAGCTGGGAATATTACTAAAGCATCCTCACAGAACTCTCCTCTGCTTTCTAAGAGCATCTTACTCTTCTTGTTTCAAACAACTGTCTCAACTTTTCTTTTCAACCAATGCAGATTGAGACTCAAGCTCCAGTTACCACAAAACTATAAGCTCAAATCTGACTATCACCTTAGGGATTCATTTACTGATTTATATTTTAAAATTGCAGTCCTACGAACATTTAAAAAAATTAGAAAAGGTATTTTTCAATAAAAGCATTTTCCAACCTAACCATCATTTTTAGCAGCATATTGCTCTGGAAATGGATCCTACACCAAGTGGTGGTGTCTTTTACCACAATTTTCTTTTCATCACAGTGATACCCCTAATGCCTGACTTTTATCAGTGTACTTGTGTGAAGACTACCAGCCTTAACAAAATGTTTCAGAAATCTGTAGCTCTCCTGGACTGCCCAGTTCTTTACACCCACTACACTTGTACACAACCTCACCTGAACAGAGCTGTAGTAACTGCAACTACTGTGTGAACACAAATGACAGTCCTTATGGATAGAACAAATTGTATAGAAGGCACAGTGCAATCCTCAGCACCCATTGTTTTGGTTGGACGTGGCTAAACTTCAGGTCTTCGGTTGAAAAACAACTGAAAATTGGTTCCACAAATTTCTCTTGACTGTGATTAAGAAGGAGCTTAGTTACAACAAAATGCAATTACTCAGTTTTGGCCACGCAGCCTTCATGAGGCTTTTCCAGATCCGCTCCCACGGACCTAAATCTGGTTTGGAAGCCAATTGTTCCTTGGCAGCGTTGCCATGGATCTCACTCAGAGATTTAGCAACACATTCTCCATCAGCTTACAGCAAACACCAATGTCTGCAGCTCACCCACAGCTTGCTTATACCACAATTTGGAAGTTATCCATATTAGATCCTGCCCACTACACTGACAGGGAGGGTGGAATGCTGTGCCACATGAGACTGAGTTCTTGTAGCTGTACCCGATACTGCAGTTCCACAACAAAAAGTGCCTAAACACAAAGCCATACATAGAGATAAACAAGCAGGAGGAATTAGGATTTTCCAGGCATTTGCAGAGCCACTGGGATCAAACTGATGTCCCCACCAACAGAGACATCATAAGTATCTGTTATGGAACATCTAACCAGGAAATCAGGAAGCCTCCTTTAAAGAACTAGATGAAACTTCACAATTCCAGGTTAACATGGGGACTTTAACCACCCCCAGCACCTGCTGGAAAGGCAGTGCAGCAGGGCACCAGCAATCCTTGAGATTTTCGGAGGATGGCTGGGATGTGCTGCACAAGAGACTTTTCATTGGCACTGCTACTCACACCTTGGTAAGAACGTGATATCCCAGGGTAACTGTTTTGTCCCAACCCAAGCCATTCTGTGATTCTGTGACTGACAAAGTAGGGCAAAGGAAATGAGGGAGGCAGAATAATAGAGCAGCAGCTTTGGCAAAAATAAGGTTCTGTGGCATCAATGTAGAAATCAGAATCAGGCACCTTGAATTGCCAATATTTTTGATTATTGCTACAATAATGACAAAAAAGCGTTTACTGAAAAGCCCCTGTTCCACTGGTTCTCCAACTGCATGGAAGTGGCTCACTTTAAACTTGTATTCCATAGGGAAATACATTTCTGTTTGCTTTTATTTTTTTTTTTTTTTTTTTTTTTTGGGGGGGGGTGGCTGGGAAGCCTTCTAAATTCTGTATTTTTTTCTTCTGGATGAATGCACTCTCAAGCTATGGGAGAACTCTCCTGATAAAATACTACTACCTAATGTGGACAAATAATTAGATAGTACTTGGGGTACTGGAAGAATGGTACAGCCTCATTCACCAGGGTGGAGGAAGAATATTATTTTCATGATTTGCTCCAATTAATTTTGAAATCTTCTCTTGCCATTCTTCAGTGGTGGAGATCATGAGACTCCCAACAAGCACCTCAACTCTGTGAGGTGTCCACTTCAGACAATAAAGTTATGTAAATTTTTTTGTAAAAATAACTATGTTATTTGATGAATTTTAAAAATTATTTTACTTCTTCCAATAGTGCTTGACCAGCATGAATAAGTGGAAGAATTATTGGCATTATTACTAAAAATAGTCACAGAAAAATTCTTTTTTTTTTCCCTCTGCCCAGATGGTCATATTTAAGCAAACAGTAAAATAATGAATAAAACCCCCTTGGACTCAGTAACAAAATCCTGGACTGGAATCTGAATTTCATGACCATTATTTTACAAGTGAGACAAAAGTCTTAAATTCCAGATTTCAGTTGTGCTAAAATACTCAAGCAATCTTTATTCTATACACGTGGAAAGAATGTAAGAGAATATTGCCATTGTGATGGTTTGCTTTAACACACTACAGAGATTATTACAAATAAATGTATTTTATCCCAGGATTTTTTTTATTTTTTTGGTAATACCAGGAAACCCACATGAGCAAATGGACAGAAACACACAAACATTGATTTGGACTGCTATTCAAAAACCAGGAGCCTAGATTTCTGTCTGGGTTTTTTGTATATGTGTTCTTAGCCCCTTTTCCTTTGGTTATACCTGTTAACAACAAAAGTCCCACTCTCACTGCTAGGAAGACAGTGGAATTTGGCTGCTCAAAGGCAAATTTTTAGTTGAACACTTTGAATGCTTTTTTATATTTCACGTCTTTGTGTTTAAAGGACAATCTGACCGTGAATAAACCTTTAGGTGAGAAAGTGGCTTTAACATACAGCTTTGACTTCAGCATTATTCCATAGTTTCATTCCTGCTTGAGAGTTCAACAGAGCAGGCTATAATTTATAGTAAATTACACTTAAGACTACAAAATTCTGACAGTTTTACTCCTGTGTTGTTCAATGCACAAAGTGACCCTATCATGAGGCTGTTGACCTGGCACCCTTGGGAAGTACAGCAGATTTTTCTCAGCTAACGCATGGCCTCACTCAGCAGGACAGGGCAGGCTCGCTCTAAAAAAGGGCAGCACAACAACCCCGTGTTCCTGTTACCCGAACTAATGCTACACAAATGAAGAAATGAGAAAGACTCATCAGCTGAAATAAATATTGGGAAAAAATTCTACCATGTATTTGTCCTTTATAACTCATGTTTGCACCAAAACTTTCTATCATATAGCGGAATGATTATTCCTTAATCAAAGCCATCATTAGCTGTGTATTTCAAAAATCTATTTTTTGTATCATTGTGAGCATGAACTCAGACTGGGATACACATGCACTCTTACAAAGGGACACCCTGTTGTCTTCTGTGCCACTGCTCAAAAACCCCAGACTGTTTCCAGATGCTAAAAGCAGACTTTATGGCTTCTAGTAATCATAGTAGAGCCACATGAAGTACCATACAAACAAACTGAAGCATAATTTTAAAAAAAAACCCCACAGATGATTTACCAATATTAGCCCCTTTATCAGTAGTTAGTCTAATAATTTCCCCACTGAAAACAAAATATATTAGATACATAGATTTTGATCATAGAGTTTTTCTAAATGACTAAGCAAGAAAGTACATCCTCCCTAAGTGTGTATTGTAAATACAAATATGCACCACCAGCCAGAAGGTGGAACTAACAAAAATAACCTTAATGAAAGATTGAAGCATTAAAGAGCTTCTGTATCCAATTGAAGACTTCACAATGAAATTAGAACAATCCTACGCTAATGGTACAGTCACTGAAAGATTTTTCCATTCCTCTTTTCAGGAAACCCTGCATGAAACACTGAGATCTGGAAATATACCTCTGGCTATGGTAGCTGTTCCTAGCCCCACCAGAAGAGTTATGAAACTTGAAGCAGCAACATTTTGTTACCCTAATTCACACTTCAATTCCCAGCTACCTCCTAAAACAAAACTATGCAAAAGTCTACCTTCAAGACTAAAGCATAAAAACATTCAAAACTACCATGACCATAGAATGGTGAAAGGTGGGTTAGAAGCAAATCCATGCTCCAGACTTGCTCTTTTGGGTTGACTGTGACACTGGCAGGGACAAAACCGGCCTCATTTTCCTGCAATTTCTGGTAATACACCCAGTGTTTCCCTGAGTAATGTGATGAACTGACTGCAACCCTCATTGCCCACTCCCCTGAACTGCTGGGGGAAAAGGCAAAGAAAATTGGGAAGAAAGTTGAGCCTGTGAAGAAGGAAGGGTCAGGGAAAGGTGCTTTTAGGACTTGTTTTTTATTTCTCACTACCCCATTCTGATTTGATTGTGATAAATTCAACTCATTTCCTCAAGTCCAGTCTGTTTTGCCCATGACTGTAATAGGTGAGTGAGATCTCCCTGCCCTTATGCCAACCCACAAGCCTTTTATTATTTTTTCTCTCCTCTGTCCAGATGAGGGACATTCGGTGGGCACCCAACAACCAGCCAGAGTAAACCCACCACAGGTATTCAACACACTCACATTATTGAAAATTCTAGAGATATGAATACTAAATAATTTCTCCAACTCCTAATATGCACTACTTAGAGCATATATTAGATTTGTGAGCTTTGACTAGCTCCATGCTCCTGGAATAAATTAGGCTCCTAACTGAATGTGCACACTCTTATAGCAGAAGGATCCTACACCACCAAACACCTTTGAGAAAAAAAGGAAATTTTCTACTGAATGAGAAGCTTAGATTATCTTAAGCCTTTCAGTGAGGATACACTAGTAATGGAAATACAGTTTGCTTTGAAAGTACTATTCCAGAAGGTGAACTGACTTCAAAAACAGTAGGAAACTGAAACACCCTCAAAGATTTTTTCCTCCTCCCTCCACCATCAGTATAGTTACCACAGTTTAACTGTTCTGTAGAGCCAATGTGTCAGTGTACAATGGGGACCCTAGCTGTGGAAGTCCAAGGTGCAAACAAGTAACCTGAAATAAATCATGGCAGGGGCCCTGTACTGTACCTTGAAGTGATCCATCTACTCTGAGCATAGCACTGTAAGATTCCCCCGGGATTTGCTCTGTTTCCAAACACTCCTCTGTGATTTGGATAAAAAGCTGCCAGGGTGTTTCCTCGGAGACTGCACATCACCTCAAAAGAATGCTGTTGACACCTAATCTCACAGCACAGAGCACCAGACATTTTCCAATCTGTCCGTTTCTCTGAAGCTCTTTGTCACCAGGTGATTACCACCCTATATTCAACTGGAAATTCAATTTTCATCCCTAGAGCTAAAAACCTCTCAGGTGATAAAAAACGAACTCATTGCTTCAAGAACACTGTCGCAAGTGACTTACTACATGGCAGAGATCTAGTGCTACAAACCAAGAAGGCAAACTGCTAACACTTCAGTATAGAACATTACCAGAGAGCCATCCCAGAATAACCTCTGCACGTGGACATTTGTTTTTAGGACAAAGTGTACATTAATTCTGGAAGAATTACTCCTTTCAAGTGTAACATTCAGAAGAGAGGGAAGAATATCTGGCAAATATGAATCATTCCTTGATGGGACAAGGATGGATAACACACCATCAGCTACCCTAAGATGGATAACAACCATCACCTACTCTATAACAGGCAGGCATGTTTTTGGACAGTTGCCAGCTTCTTAGCCTTCCTCCAGGACCTTCACTCAGTGTTTGGTAATTCTTGCCTTTCCACAAAGACACACAATTTGTCTCATGTTGAGCACTGATGGACACTCACCACTGAGCTGCTGCTTTTAGCTTTTCTTCACATAATACCTACTGAAATTATTTGAATATGGTTAACTGGGAAGAAGTTTGCATGACTTTATCATTACACTTTGTGCATAATGAAAGAGTGACAGTTTTTAAATCACCAGCAGAAAGAAGCAGCTTCCCAAAATAAAATTACTTGAAAGAGAATGCAATTCTGCTATGTAAGTACAAAACTCAAGTAAACACAATTTTCCCTCATCCTTCCAAAAGTTTGTTGAAAAACATGCAGAGGGGTAGGAAGCAGAAACTTTAAGATTCTTCAAAGATCCATGTGTCCTTCTGAATCCTATTCCTGTAATGGGAAGCCTTCCTAGTGAAAGGAGACACCTGCTTTTCCATAGTGCACAGTTCCCCTATGGGCCATGAATAATCTGATACATTTCAGCAGTGGTTTTCATCCTTCTGAATCCAGTGGTAATCCTATTTAAAATGCAGAATGGATTTTCCAAGGTAATAAATTATCTGTTATTAACATAAGGTTTTTTTTGACAAGTCTGGCTTTACAAAATTAAGTACAGCTTTCTAAATACCTGGTAATTGGTCAGTTGCATTTTGATATCCTGCTTTCTCAGACTGACATTCTACTATTCAAGCAGAAATACAACTCAGATAAGGCAAGATAATATCCTGCACTCTAAAGATGATGTTTATATTTCATTTGTTCACATTGTGACATGTTAAACTAAACATCAAGAAACAACTAAGAAACTAAAAACATGGGTGGAAAGCTGAACTACATTATATATTTAGCACTTGAACAGTCATCTGTTTCCCAGGTCAAAAAGTCCAAGGCTAGAAGAAATATTTATTATTATGAACCTCTCTCAGATGTTTAAACCAAGTGGTTCTGTTCAAGTTTGTTTATTTAAGCTATACTGAACTTAAAATAGTAATCCTCAGTTAGCCAGTGATGTCCTAGCTTTCTTGCTTTACTTCTAGCCTCAGGACTATTACAATCTCTGCTGTGCAGGTTTGTTTAAGGCTTATACATGCTCAATCACAAAAATAGATGATCTGAATATAAAGAAGTACAAAAAAAACCCCAAAAACCCCAAGTCAACATGATGATCTCACAAAATTTACACCTTTAGCATGAACCTAGCAAAGCCAAGAAATGCACTTTGAAAACAAATTATTTCTACTTTTATAATCAGCTTAAGTCTAGCAACTGTCCCTATCTGTCCTGTATTAGGGCAGCACCTCTGCTGCAAGTTTATGCAGCATCTTCACCAGAGTCCCAGTGCTGTAAGAGCAATACAAGAATACAATCACAAGCTGCTATCACACTGCCCCAGTGAGTGATCCACTCCCAAACTCCACTTGGCACATGGGAGAGCAGCAGCAGCTGCAAATACAGGGGTAAAGCCTTTTATAGCTGTAGCTCAGTTTTAAACAGGTTTAAAAGATTACCTGAAAACTCAATCAGCAGCCCATAGCTCTTTAGAGGGGTTTCCACAATATATCTTATTTACAAATAAAAAAATAATTCCAGTTTTACAAAGCTTTTTGCAAAGTCTGTTTGATGAGTTTATTTTAGTATTATTTTTACGTGGCTATGCTCATTTCAACCACACTGAATGGATAATGAAAATCACTCAATATTATTGCCTTTCTACTGTAATTCTAGCTGAAATATTAAGCTATCACATAACAGTGGCAGCTCTTCAGGCAGGGGGAAAGAGTGTTTTACACCTGTTTACAAATGTATTTAGGCATTATTCATCATTACCTTGACTCTACATCTGTTTAAATACATTCATGCAAGACTTGCTTTCCTTTATGCCTTGTCAATGCCCTCTTACCGTCTTAGGTCTTCACTTTGTAAATGACAGGGAACCCCCAAAGGCCGTTGCCATTTTGCTTCCCTGGATGAGTGTGGTGGGCTGATTCTGGCTGGATGCCAGGTGCCCACCAAATCTGCTCTATCACTCCCCTCCTCATCTGGACAGGGGAGAGAAATTGTAATACAAAATATAATTAAAGGTTCATTGTCTGAAAGGTAGGAAGAGATCACTCACCCATTGCCATCGCAGGCAAAACAAACAGGAGTTGAGGAAATGAGTTGAATTTATCAACAATCAAATCAGAGTAGGACACTACCAAGACCTTGCCATGCAAACCCAAACTTCTGTGATTTAAAGAACCCCAAATATGCATCCATTTAACATTTCCTTGAAGATCTTTGAAGCCACCCATTTGCTGCCCTACACTCAACACACAAAAGCAAACTTCTCTTAGCTGCCCCTTTCCATCAGAAACCTCATCCCTGAGGATTGTCTTCTGCTACTGATCTTACTCCTCAGTGTCAGTAACATACACAAGCATCATTCCAAGTACAGGCATGAAGGCAAATGATGGTTTTACTTCTGCCAACACTGACCAACCCCTCTTCTTGTTTTTAGTATCACAATTGCTCCAGGAGTTTGAATCAAGCTTGAGCTGTTTTGACAGAGTTACATAACTTGGGAATTGAAATCAAAAGTACAAACCAAACATAGTGACAAAATTTAGTTATTTTAGAGCCATGATATGATGTAAGGAACTATGGGAAAATTTTAAAACTGACAAAGTTCCTTTGCTAAGCTTTGTCCAAAATACTGATATCATTGCTAAAACAAAAAAATATGGAAGGTTATTTGACAAGCAAATTGGACCAAAGGAAAACATAGGAATTTCATCACCCCAAGATTCTGATCAATTCCAGTCAGTATTAACTATAATCAATCTATTTTCCCTAATTTGTAAGACTATCTCCTGTTCTTAAGGGAAGTGCTAAGAGAAAACCTAAGTAATTTATAGAGGAATAGGTCCTGAAAATGTTTTGCCCATGCCGATCTGTATAAACTGCACATTTGCTCGATGCCTGCAATTAGATTTTCTTGGCACGAATATTCCTTTGGGTGTGACTGTACCTTGTTTTCCCTCCCTATTGCTTTATAAGGGTAGCAGAGCTTTAACTGCACTTCAAGAGGGTTGGCTGATTGGCTGTTTTGTTTTTAACAGGACAGATGTTTTAGGCTTTGGAGTTTTTAACCTACCTTTATTCAGCTAATTGGGATGATGGGGCAGGGTGGGGGACAGAGCAAGGATCATTGCAAATATACACAAATTTACTTTGAAGGCATACATACATGTATTTCAGCATAAATGAAATTTATTCTCCACAGACTCTCATCTATGGGATTCAAAAGCATTCTACACTGAGCTTCAGACAAAACAGTGCAATTTGAAGACAGTAGACAGCAGACTACAAATCCTTTCTGCAGTTCTGAATCAACAGGTAAAATTTTCATCCATAAATCTGATTCTAAACAGCAACACCCAAAAAACTCCAAGGAACTGCTGAAGGAAAGCAGCATGGACTGTCTGAGCCTCAGAGGAACAGGACTTTAAAACACGTTCCTTGTTACTTGATAGCTAGTCTTAGTATAGTTAGAAGAGTCTGAAAAAGATGAAGGCTACTTTATCAAGACAGGATTGGTAAAACTTACTACTTTTATGGAGTAGGCAAAAGACATGGAGGGTATGAAAAAGTTCTAGGAAAAAATAAAAATTCATTTTTCTCTACACTGAAACACTAAAATTTTTACACACAGCAAGCACAACATTTTGCAGGGTTCAGAATAAAACAGGGGCTTTGAGAGGAGGGAAAAAGAGAAATACTTTGGTTACATTGAAAGCCTAAAACTATCTTTTACAGAAACCTAAGAACATACCTAAACCTTATCACAAGACCGGATATGAGATATTTTCCACAAGATCTTTTCCTTAACATCTCCTCCAATTGAGGCAACAGCCATACAGAAAACTCTACTGATCTAAAATTCCCAGTAGTGGGTAGGTGGTTTCTCAGTCCAGTGACACAACAGACATGTGAGACTCCTCAGAGGCTGCCAGATTCTGAGGGAGCTGTGGCTCTCCAGAGCTGCCCTCGGGAGCATCAGGAAAGGACATGGACAGCAGGGACTCTGTCCTGTACCTACACTGAGCAGAGGGTGAGAAAACCACCAAACCAGGCTGAATGGAAGATGAGAAGCTGCTCAGTGAACATTTCCTGTAGATGCTCTACGGGATAGAGCCAAAGAGTTTGCTGTGCTAAAAAGGGATTTGGTGCCAGTAAGGCAAGAACAGGACCATGAAGGGTATGATCAGACCTGAAGGCAAGGCAGCCCATAATATTATTTCCAGTGAATAACCTTTTTGAACAAGTCACTTAGGCAGCTTATCTTCATAGACAAAGGAAAAGCACCCACCCAACTCCTAAAACTGACAGCATTCAACAGTGGGAAAGGTTAACAGGAACCCAGCAGGAGGTAATCCTGAATGGTAACAACTCCACAGTAGCAATTCTCTTTAGGTGATTTTAGGAGCCCAGCAGCTCTGCCAAGGCAAGCAGGGAAGATGGTACAACCTAACACACTTACAGGTGACTGGTTTTGCTCCTGGCCACACACCAGCCACGTGGCTGTCGTTTACAACCCTTCCCAGGCTTCAGCTTATGTCCCAGCTTGACTCCAGGCTGGCCAAGAGGGGGAAACCTCCCCGATCTGTGTTCTGCTGTGCACTGGGCAGCACAAGAGCCAGAAGAGCCACAGGGGAGAGAGGGAGGTTGCAGCTCCCACTTCTGCCAGTGAAGGCTTTGGCCCGTGGGCGCAGCTCGCCCTCAGTGGAAAGTTAAAGAGCCTGAGTGGGAAGAGACAGGAAAGTTTTGCATTATGCTATTATTTGCCATGCCAGCAACAGCCAAAACAGATTAGTCAGTGTCCAAATTCATGAGCATGTCCTTCAGAGCCAGCTTCCCAGTTGTTCACCATTTATCTACTCCTCATCTCCTCCTAAGAGAGTGTTAACTGTTTCAAACCTCAAGTAAGTCACCCTCAGATTATTTATCTCAATTTCAATTAAAGTGAGTATTACTGGCATGGCTGGTTTCCTCAAGAGCACAACAAAATTTTTGCGTAAAAATCCACCTGTCTCCACAACCAAATTAACAAAATACTTGTAAAAAATGGAATTTAGAGCAGTCATTAAAGATAACATCCCATAATGATGATGAATTTTTGGAGAAGGTACAAATACTTCTACAGTTTCACTCTAATTAATTGCAATAATAACCTATTATTCTGGGTAGACTACATAATCCCCTACATATGAGGAGGTTGGGGCTCTGAGAAAATTCACTTTAATGTTTTTTTTGAAATTTCTCAAGTATGTTTCCTGCATAGTATCCTACTAGGACACCAGTACTGAAAACTATTAAAAAACAACAACAACCCTAAACCCACAAAATTTCTTAATGTAAATTCACTTTTTTAAAAACATATTTTAGAATATTTAACTATCAGCCTGCATCTTTAACTAAATACAACCACAGAAGGAAATCTGAGTTTACAATACTAAAGATACAGGTTGAGAAAGAAGAAAATGGTATCAATGAAGAAAAAAAAAAACAAAAAAACAATAGGTAGGAGACTGGGTGAAATAGGAACAGAACCTTTTTCTTTCAACCTTAGATATGAAACATTCTACTGAGTGCTACAGAACTGAACTTAGAGTGCAACAAAAAGGAATTTCTCATTAAAAGTTAATTAGGCCAGAGAATGTAACAGGGAATGAAGCTGTAGATGGAGAGTTTAAAAAGAACATGCCGACAGTTTTGGGTAACAAAAGGAAAGAGTAAAAGAAAGTGAAAAAGTTATTAATGAGTCGGAGAAAAAAAGAGCACATTCCTCCTTTACAGAGGGAGAAGATGCAAAAAGCAGGAACAGCCAACAGAAAGCAAAGGATAGAATTTATTGGAGAAAATAAAGTGTGATAGCTTTAAGGGGCAAAGCACAAACAGCAGAGACTATTTGCTGAATGAATATCAGGATTAAAAATAATTCAAAATACAGAGATATTTTTAACTATGTTTTTGATATTAATTTCTGAAAAATTAAATTTGACACTTAATGGAAAACAGTTGCACATGTCATGCAAGGAAAAAATACAAAACATAAAAGAGCTAGAAAAATCATGGATGCACAAGATTATGGCTTATGCATCTCTGCAGTATCTTGCTGTGAGTCATGTTCCTCCTTATTCTAACATATTACCTAAAAACATGATTCAATAAATTAAATGTTCTTCAGGTATTAAAATACATGGATTTCTTTTTCTGCATGAAAGTTTCCAGCAATTTGTGTCTCATCTTGGCAACAGAACCTAGTACAAAACATGAAAAGATGCTGATTTGCCTAAGCTCTAACAAATAAAATAACATAAACACTTTAGGTTTAGAGCATGTGAAGAGATGTGAGTGTTGATGTGAAGAGTGAGTACAGAGCTCTTGTGCCTGTCAGGAGACCATCAGTGTGAAGAAAGCTATTTATACTCATTTACACAAACTAACCAAAAATAACGAATTTCCTTCTGTAACATATTTACAAACTAAATGTATTTTTAAAGTGCATTGGTAATAGCAACTAGAAAGTATCATAAGAGAAATGCTTCAGAACACAGCTGTATTTTATGCAAATATTTACTATCACACATTGCAATTAGAAAAACACATTGGTTACAGTAATAAAACTATACAAATAGCTTATTTGCAGTCTAAATGGCAATCTGTTTTTAAGTAAGAACGTGTCTGAATAGAGTACAGGCAAGAGAACTAAATTTCTTATTCTAAGTTAAAATTCATTAAAGCCACACTGAGTGGGATTACATAGGTATAACTTGTAAGAACATCTGGCTATGTAGTCAGTAGAGGCTCCTTTCTAAGCAACAAGCAGCAGAGCACATTAAGCCACATTTAGTGTCAAACATTTAAATTTATTTCAGCTTTTATCACAGATCAGAGAGGAAGATATGTTTGTCATAGTGTAGTTTTTCACTAAAACAGAATGGAAGACCTTGCAATGATATTTTAAGCTTCAGGTTTTCAAAGTATCTGTATTGTTATTAGACATGTATTTTAATTTATTTTTTTTTTATGTAAAGAAGACTTTTTTCAGTTTCTTTATTGGCTGCTTTTACTTTTTTAACCTTCCTCAGCAGCACCAGAAAATGGTTAATGCCGGGTCAGTGCAGGTTTCCAAGCATCCTGACTCAGAAGGCAACACAAAGAATCCCCCCAGAAGCTCAGGTAGTGCATCACATTCACTTGTGTTGGCTCATACATTGGTTTTTCCCACCTGGAACTGGAAATAAATTTCTTTTGCTACCAGAAAAGTCACCTGCAAAACCTTCGACTTGCCCTGCAGCATGGTGAATAGCTCACCTTCAGGCATGTCCCTAAATTAGCAAGGACATTATGGCACAGATCAACACTGTTCTTTTGTTTCTACTTGCCAGTGTTCTAGGAGAAAAATATCTGATATAAACAACCTTTCAGGCTATTAGACCAGACTAAGTGACCTGAAAGAAGCGTTTAGCACATTCAGGCCAGCATCTGTACAAAGATTTCTTATGTAGTACAGCTAAGCTTAGTACGAGACGCTCCAAGGGTGGAGAGAAACCAGTGTTAAGCTAAAGAGAAAGATGTCCCCTAGCCACACTTTATCCTATTTGCATGGCACATATCTGACATGCAAACCCCATATTTAGAGAAGACTGTGCTTGAAGTCTCTGTATATTTAGCACATATGGATATTCCCCACCATCTTGTTAAGCACTGAATGCTAGCTACATATTTTTCTGCTTATAAGCAACACTTACATTCACACAAGTCTACTTAGAATTACAATGTAACACCTTGATGAAAATTAGTGTTTTTATAATAAAAAGCTTTTCTAGTACAAAAAGGGGTAGAAAAAGAGTAACTTTTAGAATATGAGCTTTTAGTTGCTGATCTTAAGGTTACAACAGAATCCCTAAGCTGGAGGAATGTTATATCCACATATATATACACACACACACTTTTCAATTTGTACTTCATTGAGGCTAAAGTCACATTAGCCTTTTTATATAGTACGTATTCTTCCTGTTTTGTAATGAAGCCCTTAGAGAAGCTTTCTATACTTTTAGTTTGATCTTTTACCTTTTTTATCTAAAAAACCTCTGGGAAGAAGTTCAACAAAGAATAAGAACAGTTGTTGATGCTTTCTCATTCCAGGTCTGTTGCACAAAGTTAGCACTCATTCAGGGCTCAGATTAACCCAGTTCATTTTAAACAGGAGATAATTAAAAAAAAAAAGAAATTAAGCATCATAAATTACATTTCATCCAAAAGGCTCTTAAAATGCTTTATAGACTCTACACACAGATCACTCCATCAGTCACCGAAAGCAAGTACCTCTGGGATGAAATGCAACAACTGTTCCACGGGGCACGGCAGAGGAGAGGAAGTGAGGAATACCAGCACATCGAATTGCAATTGCAGGGGGAATTTAGGTAGGAAGAATGTAATTACCCCGTTTGGAGCCTGGCCAGACCACGGGGGTTAACATCTTATAAAGAGCCCTCTGAGAATTTTAACAACCCCTGGTGCTCAGGACCTTTAATTTATATTAGCCCTCAGGAGCAAGGCTAACTGCTCTGCTCGACTGGGTTTGTGCACTGCAGGAAACGGGGAAAATCAACTTCTAGCTGTTCTCTGCTTCCACCCAACTACTAAGCAGATTAATACTACTTAGGCTGCAGTTTCTCATGAAAATGCAGCAGAAGGCAACAGGAATGAAAACTGCACAGAATCAGAGCTGTTCTTAATTGATCTTTCAAAAGTCATAGAGGAAAAAATGTTTCCTACTCCGAAGTCCTAATTCCTCATTACACAGAGCACTCGAGATCATCTCAGACGGTATAACAATAAATAAGCATTATAAAGAGAGACAGGTTACAAATACAACATCAGAAACACCTATTCCCTCTCCAACACCAGCCTCTGAGAAAGAGCATGAAACTAAAGCAAGTGTACAGATCAGTTAGCTTCTTAAATAAAGGGAGAAGTTGTCACCAATTATTCTAATATATCTGATGCATGTACACTTTCATTTTTTAAGTGAAAGTAGATTAAAGGCAACAATGAAAATAAGAAGGATGAGTAGGTATAAGAAATATAAGCAAGCAGTTCATCTTACTTTTTTGTCACTGTCACCTTAAAGCCATTTAAAAAAACAAAGTAGACTTGCTTCCAAGCTTTTTTTAAAAAATAAAATATCAAGTGAAGCTATAATGGAGCATGGCTTTTCACTCCCATTGAAACAAAAGCATTTGGAGTAAATTCCAAGAGACTGCCAAATACTCTTTGAAATTGTTTACATTATGTATCCATACCCCACAGAAGTGTCTTATTTCTTCAACTAGGTTACACACAATTCAGAGTCATTTAACTTTTTTATTGTAGTCAAATGTAATGTAGTGCAGACATTGTTACTTCACTGTTTTTAAACTTCTGAATGTCCACAGGGGGTTGCATTTCCTTTGCCTTCAGCTGATTTATTTCATTCACTTCAGACATGCATAATAATAAAAGTATCATGGTATTCTACATTATTTTCTCTTAAAGCCCCTTATTTGTTTTATTTTATAATGAGAAACTGAAAGAAGAAACAAGAGGCTTCTCCAAATCAAGCAAAGCAGAGCCCTTTGGCTTGTAAATATTCCTTGGGCACAGCAGAGATGCTGTATATCACACGGACAACACTATTGCTGCAGGAGCTTTGTGATTTATGCTAATTAGAAAAGCCACCTTGACGAACAGAAAACAAAGGGCAGAACAGTTCAGTGCTGATGCAGATTTCGAACATTAGGTTTAAGTTTCACAGGAAATACCGAAGACCAGTGGTTACAGGAATCTCACAATGCTGGAACATATCTGGGAGTCCTCACTGGAGGAACGTCACTCAGAGGCACAAATCATGAGTGATTTGTATCATGCAGTCTTGTACCAGGACTCATCAGCTCTGTGTGCTCTGGGGAAGAATGGACAGTCCCTGCTTTTTTTAAGAGGATTCACAGAGCAGGACTTTTATCTACAGGAAAACCTTTGAAAGAGCACATCCTTCAGTCTTTTATGTAAGCTCATCAAGGAAGACTGCTCCGTATCCCTGCAGCTATAAGGGAGAACTTCTCTTGCTACAGGTGTTCATGTTCAAACAGGTCTCAGCACTGGATTGGTATGCTCCTCTTCTCCTCCCCAAACTGTTCTGGTGTATTTCTCAAAGGTTAAGTGTTTAGGAGCCTAACATATTTTACTGAGTCTCATCTTTTTTGAGTCACTAAGAACTAGATTTTGAAAAGCATTTAGGCACACGAAACTTTTCACATGTGCTCATTCTTGACTTCTGAGCATTTAGGAAAACCTCAATGCTGGTTTAGAATTGGTGTGTCCTTCCTATGTTCAACAATGACCAAATCCAAAAGTGAAACCTTTGAAAGTCCATAAAAGGCAGAAATTTGCAATTCAAGAATTCAGGATGTGTTACAGAAAACAGATCTGCTCTGAGGTCTGAGTTCATTCCATGGACACAGAAACAGATACAAATGGATAGGTTACTTTTATGGATGATATATATGACTTTGACCTTATGAAGAATTGGTCTAAGTTAAAAACGAATTCTTTTTCCATATCTACCATGTGGAGATCAAGTCAGCTTGTTTGTAAATAAGAGCAAAAAGCAATGACTTGAGACATGGATTTATCCCTTTATAACGATCACACCATGCAAATTATCATGTACATGAATTAATCTCATGTTTTCACTTTTTACTTGACTGAAGTGTCACAACAGGCCATGGAGCAATTTTTGTCCTCCTGATTTCTAGAAACGGTGCCCCTCCTCCTCTGAGGAGGAGACCTGTGGGCATACACATTGCTCTCAAGCAATGTGCCTCACCTTGAGCCTAGCAAATGCTACACCAGCAAAGAAAGTGCTTTCACACATGTAATGATAAAATGCAGAACACTGCAGACAACTGTGGGTTGGATTTAGGAGGAGTTCCAATTAGGCTCCTGTGCAGAAAACAGCTACTAAGTGTTCCTCTGCACATGAAATGTATCATTAAAATAAGACCAACTGAAAACCCATTGAAAAATGCACCAAAATCACTCTGGCTCAAGAGGCTTAAACTGCAAAAATATCTATGCCATCGAAACATAAGTAAAATCTTTTCCAAGCAACAATAAAAAAGGAGCACTTATGTGATTTGCAGGGTCAGCACTGCTAATTCAAAGCAAGACCATGGTGAACTGAGTACCCTTTTTGCATGTCTCAAAATACACACTATCCTACAGATGCAGCACACAGTGTCACAGATGCCCAATAATTAAACAGCATGGACAACTTCATGTAGTCACTTGCTATGACCTATTGAAAAAATAACAAAACCCAGCAGTTTTTAGGCTTAATACAAGGTGCAGAAAAACAAGGAGTGTATTTTGCCTCATTGGTTAAGGGGAACAAAAGTGGCCATGTATCTTAACACCTGGGAAAAGTCAGGGCATGCACAGCTGGCCGCGAGCTGGTCACACATTCCTGAGGTTACAATTACAGCTAGTGTTCTCAAACCAGCCTCACTGACAAGCAGTTGCAGATGGCCAAAACGCTTATGTATGGAAAGAGCTTTACTCAGCAAAATCTTAGAAAAATAACGTATCAATAGGAGCACTTGTATCTGTAGATGTAGCACTTTCTCAGTGATGTTTTCTTCAGTTAGCCCACAGGTCATGTCATAGAAACCCCCCAAAACAGGAAAACTTGCACATCATATAGATCATCTGATACCAGCATATAATTTTCCCCCTAAGTAGAGTCCCCATGTAGTTAAAATAGGGAAACGCTATCAGATAGTGTGTTGAGTTCCCAGATTTGCCAAGGGCCAGCCACAGGGCCAGTCCTCTTCCCAATACTCCAGTTTGATGAGGGGACAAAGGGGCATCATAAGGATCATCTGCATACACAACTCCATTTGTGTACACAACTTCACACTTCTGACACTTGTATGAACAGCTACCAACATTGTAAGGAATGAAAACATGAAAAAAAAAAGTACTAATGTTTACTCCCTCTTCAGCACTGACATTTAAAAAAATACACCCACATAAAGGCTTCCCCGAGGCTTACTGAAACAATCAGAATTCAAACATGAAAAAAACTGAAAAATCACCTGCTTAGATATGAGAACAGAAAATGAAGGTTTTTCTTGTCTGCAAAACCGTCCTTACAAGACACCTCTTTAAGGATGGGCAATGATATGACTGGGTGCGATTTTTTGTGATGCTGAAAACATGGACACTCAATATAAAACAAGTTATAGCAGTTATTACTGTGTTAAAATACAGGAGGAAAAATATATTTAAGTTCTATCTAATGTGCTTTTAAGTAGTGGTTTTCAAGCTCCTGGAGTGTTTGGCAAAATCTATACAAGAATTGATACAATAAAAATTATTATAATTTGCATCAAACATGGCCAGAGCCAGCAATCAGGACAGCAATAACAATTAAAATTTGTACTAGGGCATTGATGACTATTTGCACCACTAAATAAAAACCTTTTTCGTAAGAAAAGAACTACCATCTTTTCCAGAGCATAATATGCAAAAATTGCATCAAGGTATGATTATGACATTTTAATTGCAATTTTTTTTTTAATTAAAAATGCAGTAGAAGAACAAATACACAAGAGTTCTGCTTGTGCCTGCTGTTCCCTGAGCAAGAGCCCTGTTACTGTGATTAGTACAGGGCACCACATGAACATCCTTCTGCACACGATCAGCAAAACTAAAAGGTCACTATGGTTTTAATTTACTATTTGCTATAAAACTCGTACCTTAAACTGACTTTGCATATGTTTCTCAATTATCACGCATACCTTGAAGTCAACAAATCAGAGGTTAGATTACAAATCACTCAGTGTAAACCTGTGTTAATATTCTGTCCCAAACCAGCTGAGAGTAGAGAAGACCTCCCCAAAGCTTCTGGCTGGCCATTTTATCAGGCCTTACTCTGTACTCCCTGAAACAGGGATATTTCCCTCTCTGAAACTTAGGGAATTTTGCCAGAGTAAAGAGTACAGGACCTGACCTCTTGAACAGCAGTAGCCACATAGTTCTCTTCAAACTATTAACATTTGCACACAACAAAACCTCATTATTAAACAGACTTAAAACAAAGTAGGAAGTGTGATACTCAATTTTGTAGGTTCCTTTTTGTGAAAATCCCTAAGTCTCCTAAAAGAGAAGTAGTTGTGAGGTAAATTTGAACCTGAATATTCCCTTCTGCATATTGAGCTTTTCAAAGATTATTTTATTCAGCTTGTAACTACCAGCACAAATGCTGATTCTAAATATATCTGCTGAACTCTAAATGACTTCTGTTTATAGAAATAGGACATAACAAGCTATTAAATCTTCCTTACAACAAACTGCCATGCCAAAATACTTGCTCCAGATTTTTGAGCTACCGTTAAAAGACTTAGACTGGTAACCAGAAGAAAACTGGCAAGAGAGTTATTGCACTATATATTGTCATTTAAACCTTTCTTTAGATGGACTTGATTTTAATTAGTTCTGCATCCACACAGGCTTAAAAAATAAAATAAAAATAAATCTCGTGGTGCTTGAAACCTCCATTGCTTAATATGATTAAGGAATTTAACACAATGCTTTGTTGCTATAGAGCACCTAAATAAACTCAGAAGATGCAGAACACAATAATGAAAAGATGCATAACTTGTGATAACTTGGATTAATATAGAGTAAGAAATAACATGGAAGACTCCACAAGAAGTTGGGAATCAAGCAAGAATGAACTGCACACACGGATTAAACATTAGGTTCGTGCTCATCATAGTAAAAATACAAGTGTAAATCTGAATTGCAGCATTTGGAGTTTTCACCCTTGTAAACTCTGCATCCCTCTCATGGCTGACTGAGCTGTTTCTTCAGTTTCCATAACCTACAATTGGCTGGTGCACTATTAAGCATTTTCAGATTCTACAGTGAAGCTCACTATGAGTATAAAACACCTTTATTGTAAAAGGTCAGTATCCATTTTATTGCTGTTATAGTTGATGCATAATCACAGTTGCTCATTTGCAAACATAGATCAAAATTGAAATTTCAAAGCCACACTTTCTAAAGAGCTGGCAGCCTTTTCAGTTGCTCAAAGGTCATTGTAAATAAAGCAGAGAAGATACAGCCCTCCTAAATGGCAATGGGATCTGGGACAACCACTTTTGGAAAAGGGCATTTTGAAGCTCAACGTGAAGCCTTAGGGAAAGGTTCTGTAACTCTCTTGTGGGAGAAGTAACTGAGTGAATTTCTCTGATGAGGGAACAGTTTTCTACAGTTCCACTTGTCTAAGTAATTATTAAATGGTTCCTGTTCTAAATTATAAACACCTAAGGTGCCAGGGAGTGCCAGGAATGTTAACTGACTAAATAATATTTCTACTCTGCCTGTTTAAAGGAAGAATAAGACCTCCAACAAAACATTCCTTTGAAATAACCTATTTACTACTCGTCTGTTTTGGCAAATTCTAACAAGAATCATACCTAGATTTGCTTCTCACAAGCTGGAATTATTTGCCTTTCAAAAACTATTTCATATGAAAAACTCAAATTATTTCAAAAATAATTTTCCTTTTCAATTTATTGAAGTGAGATGATGGGAGTCTTAAATCTACTTAATGGACATAAGGAGGTTTCTCCCTATGCTCCCCCCCTTTTCTTTTTGAGAAAATAAACTCTTACCTTTCATACCTTGCCTAATACAAGCAGTATCAAGCTAATAAAAATAAAGGAAGACATTCCCTTTTAATTATTTTTGTATAATTTTAGATAGTTTTACCTAAGCATCTTGAAATCCTCCAAAAATAGACTGCCTGAGTTAAGACAGAACCTTAGTTCTACCAATGCAATTTTATCGCTGCAATGACCTGATGAGCAAATGCTCACACATAAATGCTTTATAAAGCATTCCTCTGTCAAAATGCTTGCCCCTTGTGAATATAGTAATTTATCAGGCATTTCAAGTGCTGAAGCAAAAAATATCGGTATCTAAAATATGTAAAAAATGCAATGATTCAATTAATGCTGAGTTACTCCATGCATGAATGAACAATTTGACCTGGGCTTGAATACAGTATTTTTAATAATGCAGCTGCCATCTCGTTGGTCTCTGCATTTCCTGAAAACTAATCTGCCAAACAAGTTGTACAACATGAATCTTCTGCACTTCCGTTCTTCGAGGGTGAGTTAGTAATGCTCCACCATTGCACGTTAGGTCACTGAAATGCTACGGGCTTTGCAACATTTACACATACTGCAACTCTAAAATGAAGACACACATTTTCTAGTTGAAGAACTCTTACTGTCACCTCTGAGCATCTGAGTGGCCACTACAGGTTTCTAGGAAACTTCAGGTCAGTTTAGGCACCAATTTGTAAACATTTTGAAAGACTTGTTTTGGTTTTGTTTTCTAAGTATGTGATATTGTATCTGCAGTTTTGACATATTTCTTTCCAAGAGAAAGATGTTTTTCTTTGTCAGATTCATAGTGTCTCTTTCTTTTGAAACTGAGGCAGCACAACACATATGAAAAGGAATGAACTAAAACTATATTCACACAAACAACAACAACAACAAGGCCCTCTCCTGTACTGCCTGACTGGTACTGCTCCAACTTCAGTGCTTAACCTGAGGATACTCTGGGAAAGCTTCACCTATAATCAACTTCACATGCAGCTCATATAATATGTGTGCTAGCCTGGACCCTTAAGAGCAATTCCCCCTCAAACACAGAAATAACCTTTGAGCAAAACCAAAATTAGGGTTACTTTGACTGAGTAGTTCAGCCCAATGAAATCATCAATAAAATTACTGATCTGAAAAAAAACCCCCCTTAGCCTGGGTTAATGAAAGACTACAATAACTTTGGATAAACATTTACAACCTCACATACAAAGTGATTAAAATAATAAGTAAATATTCTTTAACTGCAGATGACAGCAGCATTACAGTTAATATTTAATCATGACATTGTGAGAATATTGAGTAGTGGAAGACAGGATTAACATATTGCTTTAAAACATTCCATTACTTTCTGCATCTGTTTACTGATAATAAAAGAAACAGCTGTTCTAAATGTAACATTAACAGGTGTAAACCATTCATTTGAGATTTTAAAACAATAATTCTCCTCTGTTTGCTCCTTAGCTACTCTGAAATGACATTACAAACACCCCTCCTATTAGCTTACACAATTAACTCGTAATTATTTAACCTCTCTGCATGTCCCCAAAATGTATACATGTGGAGTTAGCTTCCTTCTCCTTTTGGGCAAAAGGCTCTGTTCTCCTGCACTGCACATCCTGAACTAATGCACCAGATGTGTCCCATAAAATGGTTGGTCACACTGTTCAGCAGCTTTCCTTTAACAACTGTTCTATATCAAATTTACTGTAAAAAAGCATCGTAATTATGAAGTAACACTGTATCAAATTCACAGACTGAATATCTCACTATGTTTGGTTAAACTATGAATGATAATTGAGCTTGAAATTGTATATTTACTTTAAATAAGTCCTCCAAATCATCTGCAACAATGTGTGCTTAATTCGAAGCCATTAACAAAAGATTTAACATTTCCACATTTATACTCTCCATAATTTCAGATATGATACTCCATACTTACAGAGAGAGGGGAAAAAAATAAAAGCAAGTTCTGATAGCCTTCCATTTGCAAAATTAAATGGATGTACCTGAAGTTTCTTATAATTGCCAACCCACCCTGTTAAATGCTGGGTACAAATGAAACAAAATTCTCAAGAACCCTTCAATATTCTATTGCAGCCAAAAAATAAATTCAGAATTATCAGTTCATTTAACAAAAAAAACCAAACCCCGATACAAAACCAAAACCTGACCTGCCTCACAGAAGATAAAACAAACTCTGAAGACCAAATATTACAAACCTTTCAAAAACCTAAAAAGTTGTTTGTTGAAGTTAACTTTCATTAAAGTAATACCAGTAAGATTGCAGTGGGGGGAAAAAGGAATGAAATCCTTGAGACTAGGGAATGTTTGCTTGTATAACTAAATAAAAAGTTGGGGAATATCAATTCTATTGATAGATATTTCAAAAAATCTGTATCTGAATATGGAAAAAGAGAAGAATCCATTCTAACAAATCCCAAATTCCATCATCTAGATTTTACTGTTGCCAATGACTGCCAGGTGCTCCTGAATTAACTTCAGTGTTCCTCTGGTTTTGCTGTAGTTCTCTGAACTATACTATTCATGATAAAGGGGGAAAAAACCAAACAAGAACCAGTCCTAACTCCTTCACACACACAGGTTAACTGAAACAGAAACTTCATTAGTAAGATTCCTACTACATCCAGAAAAGACACATGCAAAAGGCGCTACGTCCATTTCATGTTTATACCCATATTTACATGCAAGGAAAACCAATTTTTTTTTCAATGAGATTTTCCTGTATTTATAACGATAAACTGATATTCAGAGGCTTCCCATTAAAGGAAGGTGCAACTTCTCAGAATTTGGGTGAAGGGGACACCTGAGCTACAAACACACTACCAAATCGGCCCCAACCAATCATACAAACGATCGATCCTCTGAAAAATGCAAAGCTATGTACAACCAGAAGGCTTTGGAAGTTTAACTGTGAGACCATGCTTCAGTCTGGAAAGCTCCTGACTCTCCCCTAGGGAACACTGCTACCTGCACTAGGCGTATGTTAGGAAAGCAGGCACGCACACCATGAGGAGCAAGGGAAGCAATAACGCTTTGACCTGCTGGGGACGCAAAGGAAGGAACGAACGATGCTCATCCATTGAGCCCCAGACCTCAATTTAAGGCCTAATTGTACAAAACCGAAATGCCAGCAGAGGGCAGTGCAAATCCGACAAGTCCCTGGAATGCCCCGGCCCGGCCACTCGTGGGGAAGCAGCTGCGTGGGTGCACCGTCAGGGACAAGGAGGCGGCTGCCACTCGCTGGCCGCTGGGACACGCACCCACCACGCCCTGCTCCGCAGCTCGCCCTCGGTGGGAAGAGGTCAAGTACAGCAATATCCAACTCCGCCATTGCACATTTCAGGTTTTCTTCTTCCTTTTCAACACACTGCCCACGGAGCTGGGGACAGACTGGCTGCAGGCAAAGGCAGCCTTTGTGTGCCTCCCCGAGAGCCTCGTGGGGTTCATGGTGTAGCACTCCGTGCTGATGAAATGGCAGAAGGTGATGTGCCTTCCTTCTCCAGAACTCCTAACCTCAGGCACACCATTTAACTTCTTCAAACTGTTAAAGCAAGAACTGGGGTACTTCTGTTGTTTAAACAAAGCACGTAAAATGGATGCATCACTTGGAGGCATCAGCAAGAACATCTCTAGAAACAGAAAACAACATTTCTTTTTGTTCACACCAGATAAAGCAAGGAGAGACCTCCACCCTGTCCTATCTAAAGCCATCTCCCATCAGCAGAACATCAGTATAACTCCCAATTTCAGCTTGCAGCCCCAACCATGAGTACTGTGGTGGGGAGACACCCAGACTTACAACCCCAAAGCCATGCTCCAGCACTCACTGCTGGCACCCAGCAACATCCCCCAGAGACAGAAAACAAACTGTATGTACACATACCCAAGGAAGAAATCCAGAGCAGCTCTGTGTGGTATAAGTCCAGCAAACAAAGCCAGGAAAGGAGGGAAGACCTCACTCTCAATTGCCTAACCTGATGCACCTGCACCCACTGAAAATCATGACTCTAATTTGCTTCCATGGCAACTAAACTCACCCTGGGACCTGCGAACACCATTTGCCAATCATGTTTTGTCTTCAGGCCCTAGACTGAACACCTATTAAAACTTGTCCTCTTGCTGTTACCAAAGATACTAGCACTGGTACTGGCTAGTGCTAGTACCCTAGGATATTAGGATATCCTACATACTAGGATCCTCGTGTAATTCGGATACAGCTATCCTGCCTTTTGAAAAAGAACCAGCAATTACTCATCTCATTAAATACTGTATGTTGTACTCCAAACTGACTAAAAGTGGTGCACACGTTAATTTGATTTCCAGTAACTTTAGTCAGAAGATAAACTTCCGTTCTGCAGCTTGCTTCTGCTTTTCTCACTGCAATGGCACCTCTCTAAACTCTCAGAGTTTGTACTCCAACAAGAATAAAAATAAACAAACCATAACCTTCTGTATCCCATGGAGGATGGGATCCTGTTTCCCCATCAGAGCCAAGGGTCACGTCTCCTTCCTCTGTCTCCATCCACCTTCTCACTTCGATTCTAAAAATTCACATCTTCTGCACTGAGTGACATTTAGAGCCAAGTGCCCAGTTTGCAAGTGACATTCTCATTTTGTACCTTGCTACCAATAAGCTTGGAATGATATCTTGCTTGTGCCCTCTGATTATCCTTGCTCTTTATCAAAAGGACAAACTTACTTTAATGGCATAAAGAAATAATCACAAAATTGCAGAATAGTTTGAGTTAGAGTTTTTAAAGGTCAACCAGTGCAACTCCCCTGCACTGAGCAGGGATATCTTGACTAGATTGAGTTGCCTAGAGCCCCATCCAACTTGACCTTGAGTATTTCCACAGATGGGGCATCTATTGTGTGTCTCAGTAACCTGTTCTAGTGTTTTACCACCCTCACTGTAAAAAAACTTCTTTCTTATAACTCATCTAGATTGATCCTCCTTCAGTTTAAATCAATTTTGTTGCAATTTTGTTGCAACAGGCTCTGTGAAAAAGAAAACCATTGCCTTTCAGGTTAGAATTTACATGTTGTGACGTAGGCTGCAATGGTATTTATTACATTAGTTCACCAGTTCAGCATCAGTAATTTACATATTCAAACACTACTTTTGTTTGTCTGGTCCAACACTCCTGCCCACAAACTAGCTTGCACTTGGACCTTTCAGCAGCCTTCAACCATTTAGCCAGCAGCCACAGAAACACTGCAAAGCTAGGTCCTACCACTACATTTCCACAGTGCCAAGGCTTGCAGACAACAGCTGGGGATGGATAGGAATTTTCAGGTGAGCTTCAAAATTAAAAACATACTCTTCCAGAGACAAGGCATCTGCTGTGCACAGAAGGCCTAGGGGGGCAGGTTTACAGAAGTAGGCCACTACTTGAAATAGAGGAGTAAACATTGTGTTCTGGTAGAAAGAGAATGAACCAGTTTACCAAAATCAGTAGCTCTCTATATAGCAGGCTATGCCCTAGTTATGCCACATTCTCTCTGAGGGAGGACAGTTTATGTTTCCCACCCCCAAACAGTTTGTGTACAGCCCTGCACCAATAAATATCCATGGGCACCTGATTTCAGTGCTAACCTGTGCTTCTGTGACTCACATCCATTCTGCTTGCAAGTAACTGGCCAGTATTTGTTGATCTGTAGTTTTTAAACTTCTGTACTGTATTTTTAAGAACCACACTTCTGTAAGTGTAGAATTTTTGGAGATTGGACACTAGGACTATCAAAACTAATCTACATGAGATAAGAACTTCCAAACAGAAATAAACAACAACTCTAACTATAATAACTGAATATGGCAATGCCATATTTAAATACTTACAGCTATCTGGCATTCCTTTGAAAATTAACAGCTGATGTCCTTAGTATAATAAACTTAGCCATGCTCTGTTGAAAGCAACTTCTAACCACTTCACATCTAAAAAATTCTGACATACTGGTATTTCGTAAACCTGCAGCAATAAGAGAAGGAGGAAAGCAGTTGAGAACATTTCTTTAATAAATTCTTCTAAAAATAGTGGTGAGTTGTTTCTCTACAGTATTTATTTCCAGTTTTCAAGTAGCATTTTTATTTAAATAAAGTCTTTAGGAGGTGAACATGTAACAATGAAAAGTCATTATAGAAAAGCTTTGCACAAAATATATGGAAATTACAGAGAAGTGACCAAAATTAAGCAAGAGAAGTATGACCCCAAACAAAATGTTCCATTTACTAAATAATTTCCATGGAGTTGTGCTTGTCAACTTCTGGAATATCTGTTAAGTGATGAAAAAAAGGACGACCATGAACGCAGCCTTTATTTTCCTTTCCAAGCTGTTGCTTCATCCTGTAAATTGTGTTTTGCACATCTTCTTTTGACAAATGTAAGGGCAGCTGCCGAGCTAAACGTACTGCTTCTCCCTGTGGAAAGGAAAAACAAAACCAAAACCCCAATGGTTCTAAAGTACCACTTTTTAGCACATTAGTCTGGGCTACTGGAAAGCAGGAATTAAGCACTCACTCTTTAAAGGTCATCCTTTTCTGCTGCTAAATATTCTAAATCTCAGAAATCTAAATATAACTTTAAACATATCTTACTGGTCAGTTCGTGACATTTCTACAATGGAGGCATGCACATACAGCCCCCTGGTTATGTTTGCACTCTTTTAGCCTACTTTTGCAAGATGCTTTGTGTTATTTCCTGTTGTCACCAGCATCGGCTGTACATGTTTACCAGTTCACAAGACACATTTCACTCCACACAATTTAGAAGTACCATAACTTAATTCAAGCAGTCAGTAAGTAAAATTTTAAAAATATTATAGCAAAACTTGATAGAATCATTTGTATTTACTATAGTCTATTGTATCCACTTAATACTAGAAAGAAGTGACTGCTTAAGCACTCACTCTCAAAGAACCAAGGGACTTCAAAAAGAAGTTTTGTTTCCTCCTCCAAAGATGGGCCTTCTTGCCACTGCCTTCTCTTCTGACTTAAGTCATGTTGCCTATACAGAAATGCATGTGGCACACGACCTCCCTTCTTACTGCACAAACCTGAGCACCATTCATCATTATTCAATCTAAATCACCTCATTGTCTTTGTCTGAGATTTTCTCCCACTCCTCCAAGTGGGCAAAAGATCATTGTGGACTGTTTTATACCCTGGAAGGCTGCTGCTTCAACCACCCTATTCCTCTGCATCTACAGACTGACAGCAAAAGCTGCAGACATGCTGCCTGCTCAAACATGAAATGAATGATTAAAGTTGTGATTCTGAACATGAAAGTGAATGGCATTTCCAGTGTTTACCTCCCAGAATAGTCCAAAATTTCAGTTCTTATTTCTGGATAGCAGCATTTATAGCTGTCTGGGTTTTTTTACAAACCTTTCCTGTCTCAACACTGAACTTATCCCTTCTTTAAGCTTCTTTCCTTAGTGCATGAGAGTGGTTCAGTAGTACACACCAGAATCACTTGCTGCAAAGTCAGCTTACTACCCTCAAAGACAGGGAAAGATTTGTGTAATAATGCTTAGAAAATAAAACACATACTCTGAGTAAGTATGTGCCTAGGTCCCAGTTTGAAGTAACCCCATTCAGGATGGCATGTTATAAATACTCAAATAGGAAGAGACTTTACATGAATTTTGGTAACCTTTTTGAAGAGAACTGGTATTAGAGAGCATTAGTGAAAGAGCTAGATAAGAAGAGATTACTACTGCTCTTTACCCCAGCTTTAACTAGTACTACATCTATTAGTTGTCTGATATTTCATGCCATTATTATTTCTGGATGGACAATTTATTTATTTTCACAGAATATATTAACATCAGTCACTTCCATTCTGTGACAGTTTTGTATCCCAACATGGAGAAATGCCTTTCTAGACTGAAGAGTGCCTTACAGAGGAAACACTTGGTGAACATCAGATTTTGCCATGTGTTATATCACACTGGGTAACTACTTTTGGGCATATCTGATGGAAGTATTTTGGTAAGGAATACACAACTCAGAGAGGATATGATACTCTCTTTTCCAAGAGTAACTTCTATTTAGAACACAGTGAAATTATTTAAAACACAAAGCTGAAGAAAGATTTTCAAGCTGCTTCAGGAATTATTGCAAGTTTAGCTGGCTAATAGTAAAAGAAAGCTGCTGTCTCACCTCCAAGTAATTTATCACTTTGAGAGGCCTACATTCATATACTTCCTTTGCATGTCTGTCAACTACTGCATTCAGAATTTCTTTCAAATCAGAAATTCCATAATATGGCAGACAATTAGCCATCCCTTCTATTTCCAGATGACTTTCTGTAGCCGAAACACCTGAAAATACAAAAACAAACCAGTAAATCATGCACTGCTTTAATTTCTGTTCTATAACAATTCACAGAAAATTAAACTGATGCAAAGTCATTTAGTACTTTAGTCCAATACAATTAGGAAACTTTTTTGTTCCTCCCTTGGAATGAAAAGCATTTATTTGCACAATGTTTCATTATGATGATGTGTGTTTATTCACATCACAAATGTCTCAGCTTACATTAATCCAAATCCTAGCTGGCACTGTTTAATGCTTAACATTTGCAGCATTCCTAGTCCTGAGCACAGCTTTAATTAAAGCTTCTGTGACTTTAATTAAACATACATAAAATTAAAGTTGAAGCTAGCAATAAAACACAATTTAGTTTGAAAAAAATTAAAACAGTGTTGGCACTATTTCCTATGCAATTGGTTTAAACATCTGTAGAGTTCAAATGCTATCATAACAAATTTGGATTTTACTGAAATAAAATGCAGGGGTTTTTTTCTACTACATCTGAGGAAAAACTCAAACCCATAGAACTAGAGACTCTTTGACTGACTTCCTATCATCATTCATATGGTATCACTGCTGGAGCAGGAAAGACTCTGAGGAGGAATGATGAATAAAAAAGACTCTGAGAAGGAAAGATGAATTAAAAATTAAACAGCCTTTCTAACAGAATATCTATTTGAGCATTGAGGTCTATATGATTTCCCTTCTTATTCACATTATAGGAAAAAATTGATTGAAATTGTCCCTGTACAGAAAGTTTTTTTTCACTCCTAGTTAGAAGCAAATTCTCTGGTGGTTAGAAGCTCTCTGGTGGTCACATATTCTCATTTAGTCCTTCAGACTATCCTCTCATTCATGTTGGGTGCACAGAAACCTCAGTCCAACCTGCACAGCTACCTTCCCTTTTCCTCCACTACAAGTATAAAAAGTACAAACTTTGATAAAGATAGCATAGAAAAACTGAATTACTAATGAAAATAAATCTACTCTCATGTAATGGCTCCAGGTAAGACAAATTACCTTCAGCTCAAGTCACAAATGGTTTTTGTAAAGCCAAAAGGGCTGGAGACAAATAGATTGCTCCAAGGTAGATTACACTAAGAAACTGTCACAAGGGATAATTCCTGTTCCTAATCCAAACAACATACTTCAGAAGTGAGAAAAAAAATATATGCAATGGAAGTCAGCAAAATGTATTTTCATTAGCTGTTAGAATGAAGCCTAATTATCCATGTCCATGCACTGTTTATTTGACAGTCATTAAATAAGAGCACAGATAAACATGATAACTGTGCAGGTTGAAACTTTTCCTAAATATGGGTGTGTCACTGGGTAAATAATGTTCTTGGGCCTTTTAAAGCTTCATGGCATGAGATACTTTGACCAGTGGAAATTCAATATAGGGAACAGCCCCTCATCCATCCTCCCCCCAAAAATCACACTTCTTCCAGCTATGTATTAAACACTGCTTTATATCTGAAACTTTATTTCATTTTTCACTCAGTCTTGTCTTCCTTCCCTTTTTCAAGCTGCCTTTCCCTAATCGTGGCCAGCAAGCAGAGACTCTTTTTTATATAATACTGTAAACCTGTGCTCCAATTCAACTTAAAGGAAAATGTTAAATTATATGAAAGTTTGTCAGACATAAAGGTGAAAAAAGATGATGTACTATGTTAATATTTCCCCATGGGCAAGCCTGTCAGTAAGGGACAGGAGGAAAAAAAGAATGCCTCTCTTTAAAATCTCCTTCAGCTCTCTTCTATTAATTTTTCTTCTATTTTTGATTTAATTACAGATTAGATTTGAGAAACTATTCCAGACCATTTGATTATGCTTCTTTCTCTCTAAAATTAGAACTTAGTCTATTTCAATAATTACCCCTCTATTTACTAACAAACACAAGACACAATTTTTTTAAAGTTTCAAATATTTAGCCATTCAGTTTAAAAACTTGAATTTCCTGTACTTCCTTTTAAAATTTTATGACAGTGAGGTTCTGGATTTCCAAAGCATTTCCTCATATACTCTGCAGCTTCATCAATAGCCATTGTTCCATCTGCAAATTCTGACAGCCAGATTTGACTTCACCATTTTCCCCTTTCATCTGAAAGTCTAAGTGAGCTTGAGAGAGTTTAATGTAAGAACAAACAGTACAAACCCTGGCCAAGAGAGGTTTATTTCATTGGTACTTCTGTTTGTGCGCCATTCTCCTTTTCTGCTAATGTTCTTTAAACTGCAAAGTAGCCCAGTTGCATGCTGATTAACAAGTATTTATCTGCAAGTCTCTGCAGGAACTCTGATATTGGCAAGACTTGATGATATAAGCAGATGTCCAAGCCTCAGTGTACTTGTAAATTTTTGACAAAATATATATTAATATTTTTGAGTATTCAAACAGCAGTCCTCAAACAGCTGCCACGGTAGTTTCTCTGAAATACTTTGCAACTTCCAAGGAAAGTTATTTCTATGAACAAATAAACAAGCTTTCAAATGAGTAAAAATGTGGATTTCTCATTGTTACAGATTTCCCCTTTCCCCTTCCAAACAAAGCATTTACAATCATCTTTGGATAACTCCTTCTTGATGGCCAGGAAAAACTGTTCCCTTCCAGCAGCCACCTAGATTAGGTGACACTAGAACACTGTCTATCTCCCAGTCTGTGGTCAAAATCAAACTGAAATTAAATTGCAGCATGAATTTTCCACTGGTGGGTTACAAGAGCTGAGGCAGTTTATATCACCAAGGACAAAGGGTTATTTACCCATTACTGCCCTTTGAGGCCTTATAAGCACATTCTTTGTACAGATTCATGTTGACTACATGAGGCAGATAATTCCACCCTAAAAGCCTGCCTTGGAGCATGGCCCAAGACCCAGCATTGATACAATACCAGCTAAGGTGAGTTCCTTGGTCTCAGTTCCTCTCCAGCCAAGAATTCCCATCTCTCTCTTGGCCTTTCCCAAAGGCAAACAGACAGATGTGCAGTGAAGGCACATATAATAAACACATCTTAAGATGAACTGGACAGAAAGTAATCCATCTTACTTCTTGAAATGTTCCCTGCACGTAGGGGTCACTGTGAGCAAACAAATGCCTGGCAGGTCCCAGAACACTGAGTATTAAGTAATTTGCTTTATTAAGTAAAAGCAAACAGACTGCTCTCCCAAAGGTAGCATCACTTGAAGCCTCAGTAAGGCCAGAACATGAGGGGGTGGGAGGGCAGTGGAAGACAGACTGGAGCTCAGCGTCACAGCTTTGCAAATTACAACAACTGGCACATTCCACAAAGAAACCATTGATTTTGCCTAACTGACACACTGACAGCAAGAAGTGTTTTCTTGGCTATTTCACAACATGTTTTTCACTGTGACCTATCCAGAGAAAAATCTAGTTGAAAACTCCTTAGACTGATGAGCAGTTAATATTAAGAGAAACAGGATGACAATACAAAGATCTTGGCCTACCAAAAACATGAAGCAGATGGGGCACTTCCAAAATCTAGAATACTTGGAACAACTTTGTCTGCAGTCATATAGAGTCTCTGAAGAGAGTGAAGGTAGATTACCTTTCTGTCTTCTAGCAAGAACACATTCAAAAGGCAGACTTATCCTCAAATGAATCAATAGGCAAGTCAGTCCTCCAACTCCCACACTCTTGCAAAAATTAACATCCAAAGGTGCATTTGTGAAAATACAGATGTTTAAGCAGTTTTCCCACCAAAATGGCAGAACAAGAACAAAACTCTGTGTGGAACTGCGTTCTTTTCAGGAAAAAAACAGCTAATCAGACCTTTCAAAAACCTACCAGGAGTAGCGTATGTAGTGCTACATGGTGCACTGGGGTTCAGAGCAAGGCCTGTGAGAAAGACTCCCAGGAAATTATGAGCATAAATAAAGCTCAGAACCACCCTGCTAGCCAAAAGGTATTGGCCATTAAAGAACAGAGGTATATTGCTATGAATGCCAAGCATGGCAAGGGAATAAGATTAAATTTTGGAGTATTAATCCCAAGATTAATGCAAGATTAATGAATGACTCATTTTTTATCCTGTGAATGACACTGCCCCTAACACATCATCCAAATAAGGAAAAAATTAATTCTTCATGGGTGGGTTGTTTTTCAAGTAAGAAGCCATAAGAATGAGAATCTTCATAAAAAGCCTCTCTGTGCCACAAGCTGCCAGAAGCTAAGACTCTGAATTGCAAAGAAGCATTTTTAAAAAAGATCAGTTGAGATGCAAGCCTAATGCAGCACAGGAACTACTGGTCACCTTCCAATTAAGGCAGTTGCTCAGGGTTTTTTTAATAAATAAGCAGTCAGTAAAACACCCCAACACAACAAGGAAATAAGGAATAAATCCATGGTCCTATACTTAAATTTAAATCATTATAGTCATCTAGGAAATTGCCCTAGTGGAGTGCACAATACCAAAGGCAAGAGGTGCACTGCTCCAAATTAGTATCTGGGTATTATGAGTAGATTTAATACATGGTAATGAGCAGCAGTACTCTGGGTCCTTTTCTTCTTTTGTAGAAGAATATCTGTAGAGATTTAAACAATCAGTGCAACCTACTAGACTCACAGACCTCTTCAGGGACCACCATAGGTCAAGGAAAGCCTTTTCTATGACTAAAACTGCTGCATGTCCAATTGGAGCAGCTAATTTCCTTTGCCCTTGTTTTGGGAGGTATCTTAGAGCTAGTGATGGTATCACAGACTTATTTGCATGGATCAAAAGAAAAGCTTGTTATTTTGCATGAAGAAATTACCAGAAATACCACTTGCACGTTGAAATTCAAATCTTAAGAAATCAATCAATCAACCAGTCAACAAATTTGCTTGTGACGTAAGAGGATCTCTCAGTCAGAGAAAGTGAACTTTCTACTACAGAAAAAAGAACTCTTCATTCAGGATGAAAAAGGAAGCCATGCATATTTACAAGTACTAGCAAGTGTCTATTAAAGAGAAATCAATCAGCAGTCAGAAAGAAATATCTATTATGACTATATCAGGGCTGAAGTCCCAGAGGAAAACACAGATATCTGAATGTGCTGCAGTGGACCCTGACAGAGAGAAAGAGCTGACAGTTCAGTGCAGCTGAGAAACAGCAAATACCAGGACTGATCCAATTAATACAAAAAGTTAGGAAAAAATTCATAACAAAGGCACAGAGAATGGAGTTCTGGTGTGCTCTATGAATGCTGCTAAGGAGAAACTCTCCAGTTACCATAGGTTAACAGCATGTTTCCATTCTAGGCCTTCTCCACAGCAAGCTGTGACTTTATCATCCACCACGTCAAGTAGGTACCTCTGGCCCCAAAAGTTAACAATATATCCTGCAGAAACAAAACTTTTCTGAAAGAAATTTTAGTTCGAAAATGTCAGAATGCCTCTCTTTCATGATGTGTATGAATTTCAAAAAACCCACAAAAACAGACACTGAACACAGTGATAAAAAGTAATGCTTCTAATAAGGATTGTGAAAGATGTTTTATGAAACAAACTGGTTCTCTCAGAGCTACAGTATCCTACAGAATACTCAGGTCTAAGTGGGATAAACCACTCCTGGTATGCAGGTCCCTTTCTGGAAAGATTATACAAGAACCTATGAATTAAATAACCCTAAACTTCATAGTGAAATTCCCAGAGAAGGACACATTAGGAAAGTTAAGAATTAATATCCATGTCTAAAAATCAACTCTAGAAAGTATTTGTAGAAGATAGTGTATTTCAGGGACAATTTAAGATATAGAGGAGAAACTGATTAAGTACTAAGTAGAAATCCTTGGGTCAGTTGGAAAAAAGCTGGGAGAAATTCCATTTGTTTGCTGATTTCTACCCTCATCTGCATTGGTATGCTCTTTTAATAAAAGAGGCTGTAACTGCTATAATGTCATCAGCAGAGCTTATAAATATGATTGGCAAGACTCAGATATTATTAACTTTTCACTCAAGTAGTTAAAATAGAGTGGGACAAAGGACTGGATTAGATTCCCATTCTTTACTGGGCAATTCTGTGGTTCATCAACCTCCACAGTGCATACAATGCACTTTTACTAACTGTAAACCAAATGAGAACAGTTTCCTTGAGATTTCATTTTCTTAAATTTACATTTTAGGAACACAGGCTGGGAAGACTACTTCCCAGTTACTGTGTCAAGTCTTTTGCTACTGTAGTGTTACAATGCTGCTCTTAAACTAACCAAGGTATCCTAAAAGTAGTTTCCCATTTGGTTTTGGCCAAGACAGCCAGTTTTGCTCACAGTAGCTATAGTCTGGGGCTGATTTGAGCAGGAAACAGTGTTGGTAACACAGGGAAGTTTTTGTTGCAGCTGAGCAGGGCTTACACAGCATCAGGGCCCTTTCTGCTCCTCACTGCACCCCACCAGTGAGGAGGCTGGGGGTGCACAAGGAGTTGGGAGGGGACACAGCTGGGCAGCTGGCCCCACCTGACCAAAGGGACATTGCAGACCACATGGCATCAAGCTCACAGAGCTGGGGGAAGGAGGAGGAAGTGGGGTGCTGTGATGAATGTTTGTTCTCCCAAATCACCATTACAAGGGAGAGAGCCCAGCTTTTCTGGGAATAGCTGAACACCTGCCTGCCCAAGGGAAGCAGTGAACTAATTCCTTTGTTTCATTTCTGTACACAACTTTTGTTTTACCTGTTAAACTGTCTTTATATCCCAACCCACAAGTTTTCTTACTTTCACCCTTCCAATTCTCTTCCTTATCCTACTGAGTGGGGAGTGAATGGCTGTGTGGGGCTGAGCTGCTGACTGGGGTTAAACCACAGCACATCTGCAGTACTATGAGATTGGTCAACAACTCTCTTTTGTTGCCTAGAAATAAATTAGGAATGAAACTCTTCACCCAGGACGAAAAATGAATTGTCTTCAATTTTTCACATTCAGTTTATACACATTTAGTTTACATTAACTAGATTTTGAGCAAACTTAGAGTATCAGGAGCTTAAAAAAAAAATAGTTGGTGAGCAAAACTGCTAAGCTACAATCCCTCTGTCCATATTTGCCTAGGGACGTATCACAGACCTCCTCAGCTTTTGATTGGCTTGTCTAAATAAACCATGTAAGAGCTGCATCTTACAGTATATCCTTTATGTCCCTAATCATTCACTCCATGATTATTGTCATGATTAATACCAACACCTCTTCTACTAAGGTGTTGGTATTTATGTAGTGATTAGTCAGTCAGAAAGAGGTTTTCTTGTTTTTGCTGTGCATGATTTAGTATGGAAAACAGCTTTGGCTCTGTTCTTCACAAGAGCCAGCTTTTGAGTGAAGGAGTTGGTCTACATCCCTTTTTTGTACCTACCCTTAAAAGAGCCCATATGTTACAGTACATCTGTCATCACTGTACATATGTGGGGATCTGTAACACATGAAGCTATAGCATTTCTAACAGCTCTTATGGCCAATCTTTTCCCTGAGCTGTCAGCTAGGTGCTACCCCCAAAGATGTTTGCTTTTCTTAGAATTCTGCTATAGAATTCGTGATCTGCAGAACCAACACTGGGTCACCCCTGTGTTTCCAACATATCCCTAGAAATTGTTCCTCCAAAAGATGTAAAAACATTTGAGCTCTCTTGATAAAGTAAAAGAATTTTATATGAAATGCATTTATTCTGTGATCAACAGAGACTATACTAAAATACTGAAAAGTATATTCCTTCAAAATATGTTCAGATCAAACTCTAAGAAAAGGTGTGGTGATCCTTTGACCATCTCTTTGCTGGCCCCTTTGGGTTCTGAGTTACAATTTTAATAGAGAAGTACTACATTAACCAGGATCCAGCTCCTTACTGGACCTCCTCAACTGCTCAGCAGCACAGGAATAGTCAGCTAAAGCAGAAGGTGCAGAAAGTGCCTGGCCTAAGGAGTTCTTAGTCTAATCTAAATTATGTCAGAACAGCAATTAAGCATATGGGCATTGAGCATTTTGAGAAAAGAAGAAAGAAGTGAGGAGAACATGGATTTTAGAGCATTCTTTGAAATACTATTAAAGTTTTCTCTTCAGTCATCAGTTTCCATTACTCAGTGTTCTCTGTGGAAGATTACATTCTTTGCCAAGAAATAAAATCTTCATGTTAGGGAAGGCAGAATGCTAGTGCTTTAAAAGACAAGGTGATGCAGAATAACATGCTCTACATTAACAATAATTTAAATCATTAAATCATAGGAAACATGCTCCAATGCAACAATCATCATACCTTCTGTCACTTTTATGTGGAATCCATTTGCTACAAGCCTTGGATCTGACAAATAACCTGATCCATGGAAACTCTGGTAATTCTTCTGCATTTTATAAAGAGCAGCCATATACTGAGATCCACCAATAAGACTGGAAAAAAAAAATCTTTAAAGTGTTAAAAATCAACATCCCTTATGTGAAAATTACAAGTGTGCAAAAACCACAAAAAAAGGGAGCAAGTCATAAGGAGTGACAAAGATTTTAAAATGTATTTTGGAAAAGCAATTTGTTTAAAGAAACAAAATGAGAACTATTCACTTATCTTAGTGAGGGACTGAACTTGGGCATACAGTAATAATAATTCTATCAGCCATTTCCTAATTCTTTGGGGAAAGTTAGCTACAGTGAAGCTGTGCAAATGTGGAGCATTTAATTTTCTTCTGGGGGAGGAAATTTATATATGCTGCACTACCAATGACACTGGTCAAAAATCATACTTATTTCAAGTAGAGTAAGACCAAGTATGCTCATTACTTCAAAATCAAAGTATAAAAACCAAAAATCTGTTTTAATAGACAAGTGAGTGCATAAACAAGCACAGCATTAGCAAACAGGGCCTTGCCAGCTTACTGTAAACAATTATCAAATGTTTCCAGTAACACACACATTTTTGCTCAACAGTACTATACCTGTCTGTTAACACAATTGGATTGTCCAGTCTCTCTACTGGAAGCTTATGGTTCACCAATAATCTCTTACACAGCAGGGCCTCTTCCAGTCTGTAGGGATTCAGCAGCTTTACATTTTTTTCAGTAGCAAGTATCCAGACATCAGGAAAACTCTGACGACGGATCAGGAAAAGCTCGTGTTCATCTGAAATATTTCTCTCTTGTCTCTGAAGGTGACGTCTACAGGAACTCAGAGAAAAAGGCACTGTCACAATTTTCACAGGCTGTTCCAGTTTCCCCTTCTTTTCAATCTGGTCATGAAATATCTTGTCAAGCTTCTGCTGGTCAGATGCAGAACTCTTTAGCTTGTGCTTGTGTTTTTCTGCCTCCTTTGCTGCTCGGTGCATTGGCTGTGAATTGGCTTTCTTGACCTCTCTGTTGTACCGTTCCCGGTCCTTAGTGGCTTTTATTTCATAACTTAAAGGAAAAAACAAAGCAGTAGCATCAGCAGATAAAAAGCTCCAGACCCCAATCCCTAACACACTGAAGCAGAAGGAAAGGTAACCATTTCAACATCCAAGTACCCACATCAATATGCTGCTCACTGTGATGGAGATGGTGACTGTGCCTCTATTACATCACACCTTGAACAAAAGCTGGAAACTTTCCTTCACCTAGACAGCCAGCAAAATCTCAATTACTGTAAGGGGGAGGACCTATTACTGTAAGAAATAGAGTACATCATATAAAGATTTACAGTAAGGTTCTTTTCACCTCAGTCTTGCTTGTTTAATTTGCAATCGATTACAGAGTTTTGGAAGGAGTTTTTTGTCACAGGCACATCCAGCTCAATTCATGAAGTAATTTAAGCTTCTAGAGCTCTACAGCCTTCTGGGGAGACCATGGGACTGGCAGGACTTTGGAGCTTGAATAATTTCCCAAGCCCCAGGTCTTACTTAATAAAAGCATATTTGATTTCAAATGGCCTAAAATTAGCCATATAAAGTGTAAGAATACAGAATATGTGTGATTATCACAGATACTGTAATTAATAATCAGTCTTACACATTTTTCAAAAACAGTCAATAAAAACTACTCCTAAATGCTGTCTAAATGGTTAAAACATTACTACATACTAAACCTCCACAAAATGAATGGATTCTTAATGAGTTTATAAATGTCAGAGAGATAACTAAACTTTTATAGGTCCCAGGTTTACGCTTGTTTACTGCATATGAATTTTACTTTTCTGAAAGCAAAGGGTGTGATTTGCTGAAGACCCTCTTTTTGCCCTTATTTGATATTCTGAATTCTACAAGGTAATTCAAACCAGTCTAATCTTCAATTAAAACAAAACCAAAAAAAAAGTAGTACCATCCTATGTTAGTATTGGAAGTAAGTATTTTAGCTGGTCATATTTATTTATTGCTACTTGCTGGAACAGTTTTATTCAATTATGTGTATGCACGCTGGAAAATTAAGGTCAACAAAAGGGTCACCATTTGCAATTAATTATGATGTGCTAGCATTCACATATGGTACCAATATTTAGTTAACTAAAAAAGTCAGCTTAAATAGTTTCTTGCAATAAATCACGTCCTAGAAAATATGGAGCAAACATTAAGATAAAAAACATCTGCTCCTTTTAAAATGAATGGATGAAATCACTAGAACAGATTTTTTTTAATCCCAAATTCATTTACAGCTTTGACCAGATCAACAAATACTTTGTTTTGAATAGATCCAACTGTAATGCAGAAAAATACTTCAGTGTAAGAGAACTGAGCCTTCAGTGATCACCTCAGATAATCCAAAATGAAAGCACTTCCAAACAAAGTCCAACTTGCCTGTCAGTTTAGGCTACCACAAAAAAAAATTCTAGTCTTACAAACTTTGATTGTCAGCATCTTGCAAATTCAATATCAGTGATTTGCCCAGAACCAAAGAAAAACTGCAGATTTACGAACTGTGGGGGAATACCTTTGCCTTTCTGAAAATCCTTCCACAGAGGAGCATCTAATCAGCAAGTGCTACAAGAACAGCATTTCTCTACTTTGTGAATTAAGACTGCAAATTCAGGATCTTTTTCTGATGCTACAAAACCTGAAGCCAAGAAAATTTGCAAAACTGGACGTACGCAGAGAGTTGAAGACTAGAATGAAGACTAGTTTCAAAGACAGCTTTGGTTTAACTAGAAAAATGGATCCATGATATATTCTTTTCCCCTTGCAACGTAAACCCAAACAAAATAACCAGCATACTAAAAAAACCCTTCCAATATATGCCTCTCAGCCCTTGTAAGACAAATAATCTGAATTTGAGTATTTGTTGCAAACTCTGACAGCAAAGACCACGCTACCTGAAAAAATGTTTCTCCCAAGGTACAAATCTACTCATGAAGATTTACTGCAGAGTGCTGACAAGGTGATTTGTTAGTCCCATGACAACGTGTGTAGCTTTGAACCTTTCCTACACCTTCAGGGTAACTACTCCTGCCACTGTTATGGCACTTGGAGGGATTTCTCCCACTCCTACCTGATCCTGATACACAGGAAACACTAAGGCCAGAAACACATGCAAGTTGTATTAAGTAAGAGCAGAGTGAGTGCAAGGAATGAAATCCTTTGCAAAGCAGGGGGATATGTGAAGCTGCCAGCATGGACATGCACGGAGCTTTCCTCCTCTATTATAACCTAAAGACCGTAACATTTGACATTCCGGTTGTGTAAGAAATGCTGGCTTGTTTTGAAAAGGCCATCCTGTGTCACTATGAGACATCTGGTGCTTGCACTACTCCCAAAAGGGATTTAAATTAATTTAGACCTGATGGAGGGGCCACAGAGAGAAACAGAGATGCTGAAACCATGCACACCCATTGCACAAGGCAGGACTTTATCACAGAAGGATGGAGGACTGGAGGCCAGGAATAGTGGGGTTGTGCCAGCAAGGATGCATGAAGGAGAGCTCTGGTACTTGGCTGCCCTGATGTATTCACGTTTGTTGTTACCTCTAGGTGGCCCAATTTATCCAGAGTACCTGGAGGCAAGACTCATGGTCTCTGCCACAAGTCCTTTTGGATTGCTGCTCTGCAGGAAAAGTTGTCTGTGTTTCTCTTTTGTATGTCTGTGTTTCAATTCCTATTTACTATTCTCTGAGGCAATTTAAAGATCATAAATGTGGAAAGGTAAACCAAAGCTGGTATCTATAGATACAACTAGTGGTGAATTCTTCACTTCCTTCAACAGTCATGGGATCAATCCTACATATAAGGAAAATATATACACTGTCTGTAATTCACTGCATTCAAGCCTACATATAAGGAAAACCTGATTACCAGAGAGGTCACCTTCCTGAACTAATGCAAAGTTAATCTGTAGGCACACTCTTTAACATAACAGTTGTGCCAGGAAAGCAACCATGAAATCTCAAAAGCTAAAGCAGAGCAAATTAAAATTTTCTGAAACAGCTGGCAGAACCTTTTGTTTCATTTCATTAAAAGCATGAATATAATTGGAGTAGATTTCTACTATTACATTGATATTTCTGCTTATGCAGAAATGAACAAAACACTTTCTCACATGTATGGGTTTGTGACCATGGCATGTTTGCATAGTAAACTTAAATTTAGGTAAACCAGAAGCTAGGTGGAAAGGTTACACTTAATTCTGACATAGCTGACACTCAGAACAATGCAGGTGTCTTATTAAAATATTTCCTTTTCTTGCAGATGGATTTCAAAAACTCAGTGACAATTCAATTTAGAAAAATATGAAATTTAGCTATTCAGACTGCAACCTAGGAAGAGACCTGGTCTTGTTTGAAACAGATTAAAATTTAGGTTGTGCTACAGTCTCTGAACCAGCACTGGAATAGCTGTTTAGGGGAAAAAGTAATTCCTTGTGTCATTTGGGTTGTGCAAATACAATTCTGAGGTAGCCTAGGCTGGGATACAAATGAAATTTAGAGGAATGGAATTCACCCAATGTTTGAGTAACAAAGTTCCTAAAAAAGAATTCTCACTTTATAATAATAAAAGTTTAAAAAACTCTGAAGAACTCTACCGTGCCTCATCCATCACTGTGCTGGTTTTCAAGGACAGTGCATTGGGAGTGACAGAGTAAAGGCTGGCCTTAGAAGTTTGTAGGATTTAAACAGTCACTTTCTTGCCTGTTACCTTTAATAACTATTCAGCAGAACTGCCCTAACGACTGCTGTCCCTAATCTGACTGCTGCACAGCACAGTGGCAAAATGAGTAATTCCAATCAGCAGTGCACAACTGCACACAGCAAACCCCAACAACTCACAGTACTGATTCTGACCTGGAGAAGCCAAAAATTATTATCTATTTTTTCATAAATAACTGGAATGCTACAATTTTTTAAATTCATTACAAGTGACTCTTTGGTAGCTTCCAGATTCAGAAGCAAGACACAGCCTGAACTTACTTCTGTTTTTCTTCTTCGTTCAAATTCTTCCACTGCTCTTCAATTGTCAGCAGGATGTCATTCATGCTGGTCTTTGGATTATCATTTATCAATTTTGGACGACATTCATGAGTGAAAAATTCAAATGCAGACTTTGGTTTCTTTATTATTCTGCTATTAATTAAGTCATAAGCTGTCACATGTCCAAATTTTTCACTTATCACATTTTTTTTCTTTATGGTTTGATTTGAGCTTTGTGGATCACTGCTTTTTTCACCAGTGTATTCCTTTTGCTTTTCAGTTGTCCCTCCAACTTCAGGAATCAAGATCTTAACAGGTTCTAGCTTGTCTCCCAGACTGTCTTTAAATGCACTTCCCATACTCCAGCTATCAGCAGAGATTTCAGGTAAGTCCTTAGGGTCTAAGGTTTCCACATTTTTATCTATTTTGTCAAAATTATCAGAACTCAAAAGATGCTCATTGGCTTTTTTAGACTCAGGGTCCACAGGAACACTATTACTTTGAATATCAGCCATATTCTGTCCATTCTGTTCCTCCTCACACAATAAATTTAAGGAACTGTCTGGAAAGGCATCTTTCTTAGAAACCTCTCTTTTGTCCAGGTGACTGTGCACATTATCACCACTAAATGGCTGATGATTTAAGCAGATCTCAGCGTTTTTTCCTGCTTGACAGTTTTGCACATCACTGCTGAGTGAAAGGAATGAAGTATGAGCATGTAGCTCATCATTTCCAGATGGTCTCATTTCATTAACAGCCACATCTGTTTGGTCTGTTCTATGAAAAAACATGTCTTCTGAGGTAACATCTGTTTTATTACTTTCACCAGGGACTGCAGCAGGTAGTGGCCCATACAGTGATTTCAACACATTTTCAACTGCAAGTAAGACAGATTCCTGGAAAAAAACAAGAAGAAAATATACACACACAAGTGCACCTGAAAATGTGACTGCCAGATATAAAGAATATGGAATAATATGCAAAGTGCTCTTATTTGGAATAATTTGTAGACAAATCTGGGCAGATTGTTGCCTTTCAGTTGTTCATACATTCCAAAAGACTCTGAACTGGACACTTTCAGCCTCCAGTATTTTGTGGCATGTATTCTGCTTCACTAGTTTACTCTGGTATCACAAAACCAATTAAATGCTCTCTTTATAACCGGGTATCAGGTCAAGTTATACCTACTTAATATGGAGTTAGAAGTTTACAGCTAAAACAGGTGCACCAGCAACATCCAATTTCACGTGAATGTGCTTGTGTAGGTGCTCTTATGGTGCATGTTTCCAAATCTACTTTGCACCAAGTGATGGAAATGAGCAAGATAAAAAATTCAAACCCCTAAAAAATATGTATGCTGTATTAATGCTGTATTAATTTTCATACAAGTGACCCTTAACAGGCAGTACATTTACAGAGTAACACAGACAAATACAAAAGGTTTTTACAAAGAAGAGGATTAACATACTGGTGTGACTACCTAGATTCACTTTGAATAAGTACATTAATAACCATCAATGCAACTGTTCTAATTTCTGTGGCACTTAATTGATGCCATTAATAATGTATACACATAATGACAAAAGAGTGCTTCGATGAGCAATCAACTCCCCTCCTGCCCACCCTCACCTTAATGGTGGTGTTTAAATAGTGATTACTTGGTTTAAATATGAAATTAAGGGTGAGATTTATACATGGCCACATATCAATTCCATTTAGCTTCTCTCACTGTAAAGCCATTTGAAACCAAAGTGGTACATGCATATATCTTGACAGCTTCAAAATCTTTTAAATGAACTGGGAAACTAATTTTGAAGACTCCCCCAGTCAGCCTGTTCAATACTTTTTGATCAAAACAGTGCTCTGACAAAGGCAAGTTGTCATGTAACTAAAAAACCCCCAAAAAACAGTGACAGTGTTTATGTTTGAACATTTTGGAAGCCCCAAGCCCTTATTATGCCTATATAAAGACTGACAACTCAAAAACAGAGTAAAACCTTAATTACCTTATAATGCAGTAAAACTTGTGTTTTATCAGGTGTTATATTCACATCCACAGCAGAGGCAGGTACAGTAATACTCAAAAAGAAAACAGGATATAAACGAGTACATTCCTTTTGTTTCACCTGGCTGTAGTATTGTCGAATTAACTAGAGATTGATTTAATAAAGAGATGTCAGTAAAGGCAATAAAATAGACAAAAAAGCATAGAAACAAAATCTGACACTACAAAAGCATAACTGGTTTGCTGGTTTTGTCGATTTTTCAAGTTAAAGAAATGCTTAAAAGGTCTTCATATACATGTATGCCAGAATAATCTCCAACAGGGCAGTTCCTGGTGTTTCCATGCCTTCATAGCATGGAGGTGAAAGTGATATATAGCCTACTTTCCATGCAGGGCACTGTGTTTTTACTTTGTATGCTGAATCCCACCTTGAATCCAGGCTTCCCTGCTCTCGTTAAGGAATCATCTCTGTCGTGGGATTCAAGCTAAGCTTTGAACTCCCAGAAGAGCCAGGCACATCAAATAATGCATGGAGATGGACTACCCTTACTCAGCATTTAACCTACCAACTTAAGTTCAGGGTTTACATCTCCAAAGCTTTGCCTGCCAATTGAAAATGACCGTTGTGTCCACTTTAAAACCTGCAGGAACCCTTTGGCATGAGCATGATTTTCTTCCCTGGCGATGACAAGGCTTAGGACAGTAAGGCTGCTCCAAGTGAAGTGCTGCAAGGTTCAGTAGTGAGAGAAACCCAAGAGTATCAAATTCTGCCTACACAATGCCTAGCTGTAGCCAATGCTGCTGCACTATCACTTTCATTTCTACCCAATGCACACACAAATTTAAAGGGAAAGCATGGGTGTTTGCTTGATAAGTCCACAGCTGGAAGTGGACAAAATCAAAACTTTTTTACAGAAGAATTCTCTTACAAGAAACTACATCAAGTTCCCTCATGGGAAATTGCACAGGTGATTTCTACAAGCTAATACAAAGAATCAGCTATTCTGGTGTCTATCACAGAGCACCTGAAATTAATTTTGTTAACAGCCAAAAACACAACCTCCAGCTCTGTGGTCTGACTGCAGCAAATGGAATAGAACTGAGGCACCAGCACAGTCAGACTTGTGGAAGGGCTTTCTGTTGTAAATGCTAGTATTTTCACCTGTAATATTCTTAACCATTTCATGGGGGGAAAAAAGTTGTAGATTGCTTAGGTGTCTCTGTCTTTAAAGAAATCACATTTCTATTCCTTGAATTAAAAGCTAGAGGATGTTACCTTCAGTATTTCCTTCTGAAGAACTGGACGATTATTTATAAAAATGAAACTCCTTTCTGAACTTGAAAGGCTTGTCAAAGAACTGTCTGAGTCAGCTTTTGGGAGAAATCCAGAAAGATTTATCTGCAATGATAAAACAAATACAGTGCAAAAGTCTTTTAAAGAACCCCAAAAGTTTTTTCATAGAGGTGAGACAGTAAAACAAGTGTACAGGAGTCCAAGTCATTCAAATGCATGCACTCCTTCTTGGCAGTTACAATATACAAAGATAAAGGCAGTTAGAGAGAAAAAAAAAAAAAAAAGAAAAAGAAAAAAAAAAAGAGGCTGAGAAAGATGGGTTTGTATCTATTTCCCTTGATCAATTTATTGACATATTTCCCATATAGACTGCCAGTTGCAGCAGGATGCTGCCTGGAGCTGAGGCTGTGGAGAGCTAGGCCAGCAGCTCTTGGCTTGCTGACGGTGGGGTTGCCAACGTAAAAGCCCTGTCCAAGCCAAAGGCACAGAGTGCTGCTCAACCTGTCCAAGGCAGCAGTGAACCACCCCTAAAGGGAAAGCCCAAAACACACAATCCCTCCCTTTCTACGTACAGAGCACCTTAAATAGCCTGTCACAGGGCATTTATTCAGGGCACCTAAATTTACCTACGCCACCTGTATCCAAATCATCTGACTCTCAAGAGTGCTGAGCACCCACGATTCACAGGCTGCAGCAGAACCTGTGAGCACAGCACTGCCAGGGAGCCTTGGAAACAGCACATGATTTGTGTACCTAACATGAACTCCAAGTTTTAAGATTTTTCTGTTGAGATTCTTTAATAGGTTTTTCAGGTCAAAATAAGGCCAATGACTCGTGTTACTTTGTGCCATCTCTTCCCCCTCTCCCCATTAAGCAACTTTGAAACTGTTGGATGGATTTCTAGTCAATCTGATAAAGAAGCAGAAATCCCAAAGATGTATTTCCACAATTCCTGTATAACTGACAGCTGTTTGGAGAGAACAGCCTCAATATAATGACCTTACTAAAAGAAAAGGCAATTTTAACTTTTCAAAAGCCAGGAACCAGCAGAATACAAGAACTGACATCCTGGGCAGCCCACACCCTGCCCCACACATTGCCCTCCACCACATGCCCAAACTAACAAAGTGAAAGAACACTGGGGCAGCATGAGGATGAAGATTTTGGAGATATGAGCAAGTCTGGAGAATGTGGCAGGGTTGATCACTGAATAGAGAAATGAGCCCTCATAAGCTCTGCTTTTGGCACACCTCTTGTTTTACTAAAATCCAAATTATCATGCACTTGAAATGGAATTTAAGATCGATGGGATTTGGCCTACCCTTCCCATTCATCTACGTCACGCAGCTATCTGCTCATGTGCTCCCTGACTCCCCCTTGACCTTGTACCAAGCATTCTGTGCTAAAGCTGGCCTGTTCTGGTCAGCAACGTCGCACAGAACCAAACACCACTGGTCAAATTAAAGAGGTGTCAAGTATCTGTTGGATGATTATCAGAAAACAACATGCAGCACTTCTAGATTTTATTCTGCAACTTTAGCACATCCTCCCTCAATGTTCCTCCTCTGCACTTCAAGCTCTTTTCCTAATTCAGAAATATTTGTACAAGTCTTTCACTTCAAACAATATTTTTATATACAGAAAGCATTAATGCAAAACTGAAAGTCTCTAAATAACTCATTTAACAAGTTGCCAGATTTAGAAATGGCTGACTGCTGTTACTATTTACGGCCATGCAGAATATCAGTATGCTCATAAAAAGTTATCTACAATTTATAATACTAGTCTTAATAGAATTTTCATGTATGAAAGTATATGAAGTATGAAGACAAAATTACAGAGACTGGAAAATACTAATGAAATTTTGATTTCATACTAGATCAACTGTTTTCAAAATCAATACTTTAAGAAAAACCACTACTTATATATGCATTAAAATATATCTGTGATGGGTAGACAGCAGAATGCCTTTCTTTTATACTTATCTTTCTCCCAGTGGCACATGTAGCCACTAAACTTAACCTTCACAAGAAAAGAAGACACTAGGGAAAATTCCTGTGTCAAAGTTTTCAGCCCAAATAAATCTATCCATTTACAAGACTAGGGATCTGAAAAGTGTAAATACTGTCTTGTACTTGTAAAAAGTTGTGTCAGTTATTTATTTTCTTGGTTTTCTTTTTATTTTACAAACAGCTCCTGAGTTTGCAAGCTTCAAAGCTAATCTGAAATGTCTTCCTGTTTCATTCAGTACTCATAATGGAGATGCTTCCAAGAAGGCCAGTCTTTAAAATCCCTGGACCACTTGCTGAAGAAGTTTTAACTCTGCAGTAAGGAACAGCAAGATTAGTTTTGTCTTCAGAGCAGACTTTGCAGTAAAGAAGCATGAAGCTACACAATGAACAAATAGGTGTTAAAAGAATTAAAGAGCTGCCCTCTGGTCTGTGTAGTAAATGAGACACAAGGCTGAACAGGAAGGAAAAAAACCCAGTATATTCCTTGCCCTTAAATACCTGTTCCAACACCTGCACACAAGGGAGGAAAAAATGATTACACAGGCAGCTTAACTCTGTCACTTCGTAGTGTTTGGCTGCCCAGTTTAGAAATGTCCACAGTTTCTGAACGTCGACATTATGCATGGGTCACTTATACACCTATAAATGATGCACATGGTATTTTACACACTATTTAGAGACAGAGAGAGAGATGGAATGTTCCCCAACTTCTATTCAAGGAATATGGATGCCTCACGATATAGCAGAGAAGTAATGTGAGAACCTAAGTGCCTTCTCCAAGCTAGTCCCTTCTAAAAACCCCCTTATCTTCCCTTTGGAGCCCCTGCACTTGTCCTGGGGGCACATTCAGGTAAGAATAGCTCTGGACGTTCTGTTCAGACATAAACAACTAAAACTTTGTAAAGTACAAGAAGTGACTTCCTTCTGCTCCCCCTCATTTTACTGCATGTATAAAAGCATTCTGGCAAATTCAACATTTAAGTCTGAATAATGCTATTAAGCTATTAATTACATATGAACAGTGAGACTTTAAAGTCTCAATAATATTATTAAGCATCATGATGAATGCAGCATTGGTAAGTTGTGTCTAAGAACCATTGAGACTTTACAGTATTCATCTCATCCTGTCAAGGTTTATTACTATGTGATACAGGAAAATTCAGCTTAGAAGGTTCCAAGGTAGCAAAATTCCGCTTTAATAAAAATGTCTCCAACAAAAATGGAAGCAGAGTAAAATATTTTTGAAAACATTAGACAAAGGAGGGTATCATGGAGAATTCCGTCATTTTTAAGAAATGGCAAAAGAAGCCAAGAACACAGAATTTTTTTAAAACTAGGAAGTATTTTGTCGAAATACATGTTTGGTGGAAATTTGAATAACTTGCCCTTCTAAGTATGTGTTTCTTTCACTGTTCAGGTGCCCCCACTGAAATTGAAGGGATACCCTTTAGAGTACAAGGCTAAGAGGCCACGAAGATGAGAACCATCTAAATGCACAGATATTAATCAGAGCACAACCTGCCTGTGGGCCAGGAATCCCAACTAAGACAGCTCTGAGCAATCAGCAATTCTGCATTTGTCATCACAACTGTTTTTACTGCCATCTGATCAGTGCCACATGAGTCCTGATGAGATGATTCTTGGAGTGGATTTTCAATCACCAAACCAATTAATTTTACAGAGAGGACAGTAATAGAATCAAATGCATTAATCAGATGTCAATTTGGAGACACATCTTCTTTTTCCAAGTCTCCTTCTCTTTGAATATTTCTTCAGCTCTTTTCATTGACGGACCTGAAGTGAATTTGGGAGAAGGAAGTTTAAACTCACCTCAGGATATTCACAGGAGTGCTGAAAAGGTACCATACTGCTCATAACGGCTGTTCCCAGAACTGACATACAGGCCATTTTGTGATCTGATACCCTGGTCTTCTGCCAAATAACTGCCTGAAACAAATGGCACAGAGTCAAATTTTTGACATTATATTTGTTGAACTCATGTCATGTCTATGAACATGCACATGCAACTGCACACACACTGTATATGTAACATTCTGTACCTTGACCCTCTGAAAATCACAACTTTCGGTGTTAACAGATTCGATATGGTACCTTTTGACACGTCTTCTCATATTGTATTACTTATTTAGACACACAGCAATTGGAAAACTAAGCAAAGCCTGTATTCATGCATGTTTTGTGGCAATTCTGGACTTCTGTACCTGAAGGTAACAGTTAAAACCAAATCAATACAGATACTACTTCTCCTTCTAGACATACAGCAGTGGGCTTTGTGCTTTTCCTGAGGAGTTAAAAGTGAGGGCTTATGACATGTCTCTCACAGGCTGGTCAATATTTTAAGTTACTTATACCAAAGGTTGTTTTGGTAGAGACCAGGCTATTAGCTGTCCATCCACAGCTCTCACCAGGATACTCCAGGTCTGTGGCAAGCCTGCCATTTAGAAAGAAAAGCAGTTTCTAAGGAACTATATATTAGGAAAGCAGTTACTTGTCTAATGAAAACTTTGTACAAATTAGAAGGATGAAGGACCACCATCTGCTGCATTAGCTACATGTCTTGAAATATTATTACAATGACTTAATAAATACAATTATTTATTAGGCAATATTAACTGCAACTTGCAATAGAAGTTACTTGTCAAGTCCACTCATGCATACAGAAGGTATAGCTAGTTTGAGAGGTGAAATTTTGTCTATCACTAATTAGAAGTTCTATGCCAAATAGTCACAAATGTAATTCTGAAACTGTTGCCTTTCATTGCTGTGTATCAACAATAAAAATGTTATCCTTGGTTGGTTTTCTGCTTCTAGGCAACTGAGACTGCTATACTCAAGTCCACTTCATTTCTGCCTCTGTTAGATGCCTGAGTGTATTCAATGTGCAACTTTTGAACACAAAAGGAAAAATAATGCAGCATGTTGCATTTTAAGTTGGATGTTACAGTGCTGTTAAAATTAATACTTTCAGTAGGTAATTAGGTGTCCAGTAAATTCAAAATGAGCTCACAGTATTCAAGTACAGACTGTTAAGTGAAAGGATGGTGAGCAAAAAATACACATGCACCCATCTCAAGAAATGCTATACATAGCCTTAAAATTCCACCTGTTCAGTGGAATATTTGCTGGCCTTCAGGGGTGAATTCCACAGAAGAACACAGTTCTCCTGTAACATGATATTCCCTTCCTACAGGACAGGTGGAATTGTAAAGCTTTGATAGTGTTGACCCTAAAGTATTTCCCGAATCTTTAATTGTGCAGTTTCTGCAGCATTTGTGAAGTGAGGCTTTTCAGTCCTGCCTGAATGTAATCCATCTCCTATGGAGCAGCCTGACAGCCCTTTGCACATGCTGGATCACAGCTCGGTTATTCTACAGCAAGGTGAACCCCTCAGACATAAAACAGAATTTACATAGGGGGGACAGTGAACAGAAAAAGGGGAGAAGGAGAAATGAGTAAACAGAGCCACAGGCTGGGTGTCCACAGCTCTGGCAGGGAGTCCCCCTTGTGCTCCAGAGGAGGCAGAGGTGAAATACAGCCTAGGGCTGCCTCTCAGCCTTCTCCTCTACACCTGCTCTAAGCCTCCTCAAAGACATTCTGGAGTGATGAAAGAATCTGTCCTCTTCTTTATAGCTCCTCTTATAAAACATATCCTGTACTGCTTCTATTTTAAAATTGATTACTTAAAATGGAAACAGAAAGTGCCAAGTGATTTTTTTCTTTACTGGATATATTTTAAATTAAATGCATGTGACCAAACTGAGAAAGACACTTGTTACATGACTAATATAAACATCATGCTGTTTATTTTGGGGTATCCTAGTGTGATGCTGCAGGTACAGATATAAATCTTAGCTGCTGATTAATGCAAGGTTATTACACAGCTTGACCTGCTAGAACGGCTGACACTCAGAACTGCAAAAAGATCACTTGAATAAGGTGGTTTTAAGAAAGCTGTGGAAAATGAGAACTTATTAAATGCAAATTTGCTAAAAGTTGATACTGTAAGAGGTTCAGATTAGTTTTTCAAATAGTCATATTTAAATAAGATATTTAATATCACCAGATATTTATACAGTACTACAGACAGAATTTAAGGAAATACTTACCACTGTATGTTGAATTAAAGCCACAAACTAAAGTGGCCATGCAACTCCTAAATTTGTATACTATATAAAGACAGAATAGTGTGTATTCCTTTTTAGCCCTGACTGCACATTATGAAGCAACAACATAGGAAGAGCTGGTAATTTACAGAAAATTGTTTTTCTACATTCCCCAGATGTATCAACAGGCATTAAAAAAAAATCAGAGAAACAATGCCTGTTCCATTTCATTTATTTTGGAAAGTGTTGCCATGAGGTTCCTGCAATACCCTATTTTTTTAACCTTGCTTATACCCTTTAATTTAGCTAAAAATACACCCCTCACACACCCCCCATATTTTTTTTCTAGGTCATATAAAGCGGGTGTCTAGGATGAGCCAAGGAAGAATCTGACTCTAGTCAGTATGATGACGCTGCAGAAACAGCCTACTCAAAGATATATTATTACATATAGCCCATCTTAGGTTCTGCAAGAGCTAGCCAAATATATTCCACCTCTCTGTTTCATTGAAGGGGATTGCACGATCCAGATCTTACAAAATGTCATAAACATTTAAAATCTATTGCACATATGCAGAAGATAATGATGTGTGTGTCTGTGTGTACCTATTTCTCCACCCCATGCAGCCTGAGGCATACTTTTGTGGATGATGACAATGTATATTCCAGCCTAAATGATTCTATGACTCCATGCACATATGGACTAGGCATCTGTTATTTCAGGATGAACACATAGTGAAGAAAGATTCCCTGAAAAATGTGTAAAGTGTGAAGAAAGGGTGTCCAACCTCTTCCCATTGGGGTCCCCACTATACAGCACTAGAGAGAATTAAGAGCTGCTCAATTTTAGTTTCTTCAAAGACCCCAAGGAAGAACAGAAGAAAAAAAAACCCCAGTTGCTCTGCATCCCTAACTGTGCTTCATATTTTAGAATTTCAACCAGCAGCTACAGTGATTTGCAATCCCAGATAAAAAGAAAATTTTAATTAGAGCTGGGACTGGATGCTGTTTCCGACTGTGGCTACTTTAGCACAATTACAATGCTATGAGTTAAACCGACTCCTCCCAATTACCTTATTACTACATAATGGCAGTGCACTTAGATTTTCATTACCCAAACCCCCACCTATTTTCTTTATTTATTTAATGACAGTCATATTATTCACCCTGTAATAAAGTTTGAGGGTGTAAAAGTCTAGTTGAGCAACCAGTTATACGTGAGCTGTAGGCTGGTAATGTAAACTTGAGTCAGCTCCTTAAAAGAGAACTGCATTTCACAGTCTCTCTAGTTTTGTGCTACATGCTTCAAAAATCCTGTCACCCTGGCATCTGAGAGCTCACTGCAGATAACTCTTTGGGCCAGCATGTTCCTTCATGACTTAAAACCTAATAGCTTATTAGGCTTCAAGTGAAAGCATTGCTGCCTACCTGTTAAGAGAATACACAAACAGGAACAAAACTAGGCTGCAACATCCCAAGTTTGAATTGAGCCCAAGGGAAATAAAACCACATTATCCAGCACCATGTCTCTAACCTCTTCATCTTAATGATGCATGGACACCCAGCTCCAGGGACGGGCACATTCTCTGCAGTGGAAGAAAACCTATCTGCTAAGATCAAAACTGAACAATAAAGTCTTCACCACATTCTTTAGAATGCTAGCCTTGAAAAGTTCTGCCATTTTTCAGTTCCACACCTAAACTGGTGTCCTGGTTTAAAACCAATGGTAAGTTACTTTACTAAAAGGGAACCCTTACATAAGCTGCCCTTGAAAATGGAAATCACAACAGTTTTTCAATCTACCTTATAAAAAATTAAGCCACTAATCAATTCTTTTCCTAGATATTTTGTACTCACCCCTAAGGAATCAGTAGCCCCCTCCATTTTGTATGTGATGCTGGGACAATTATGAGTGGATATGTGCCATAGAGAAACTCAAGGCACCATTTTCCCCCCTCATCAGTTGCAGCTACATACCTGTCTATCCCATGGGCATGGGATATTAGAGCTATCAAGGGGATTTGCTGAAAGACAGTCACGTTCCACAGCACTGTTCATTCTACAAATTCCAGTGTATCCCTAACTCAAGATTTCTCTTTCATGACACAAGAGCACCCTCTCAACGAAAAAAGGTTTTTTTGAGCATGACACAGTGGAGAAATGCTTGGGAGTTAGGAGGTAAGTTAGGAGAGGAGCTAACAGATATTACAAGGAGCCAAGGATCTTCATCTGGTAACACCTGTCTTCAAAGCCTGTCAAAAATTCCAAAGACTATTGAAAGTCATATGCTTTTTGACTGCTTTAATCACACATTTTCAGCCACGCACGTTCAGAGAACCTGATCTCCTCTTATGACCAGGTGACCCACATAGTGGATGATGGGAAGGCTGTGGATGTAACCCAAACTTCAGTAAAATCCTGGACACTGTCTTCCACAGCATTCTCCTGGAGAAACTGAAAGCCCATGGCGTGGACAGGTGCAGTCTTTTTGGATGCACTCTGTCCGGATGGCCAAGCCCAGTGAGTGGTGGTGAATGGACTGAAATGCAGCTGGCAGCTGGTCAGTACAGATGCTCTCTAGGGCTCACTATCAGGGCCAGGGCTGTTTAACATCTCTTTCCCAATGATCTGGAGAAGGGGACTGAGTGCACCCTCAGCACGTTTGCAGGCAACACCAAGTTGGGTGGGAGTGTTGATCTGCTAGAGGGCAGGATGGCTCTGCAGAGGGATCTGGACAGGCTGAATTGATGGGCAAAGGCCAATGGTGCGCAGTCCAACAAGATTAAGTGCCAAGTCCTGAACTTGGATCACAACAACCCCCTGCAGCACTACAGGCAGGGAGAAGAGTGGCTATTAAGGTGTCCACTGGAAAAGGACCTGGGGGTGCTGGTTAACTGCAGCTGGACATGAGCCAGCAAGTGCCCAGGTGGCCAAGAAGACCAATGGCATCCTACCCTCCATTAGGAATACTGTAGCCAGCACGACCAGAGCAGTGATTGTCTTTCTGTCCTCAGCACTGGTGAGGCCACACCCCCAAGTCCTGTGGGCAGTCTTGGGCCCTTACTACAAAAAAGACATGGAGGTGCTGAAGCACGTCCAGAGAAGGGCAGTGGAGCTAGAACACAAGAGTGATGAGGAGAGCCTGAGGGAGCTGGGGGTGTTTAGCCTGGAGGAGGCTCAGCAGTGATCTTATTGCTCACCACCTCACAAGAGGTCATAGCCAGGTAGAAGTCAGGCTCTTCCCCCAGGCAACCAGCAATAGGACAAAGGGAAATGGCCTCAAGGTACACCTGGGAGGTCCAGGTTAGGTGTTAGGAAAAATTAAGTATTAAGTATTGAAACAGGCTCCCCTGGGAAGTGGTGGAGTCACCCTCCCTGGAAATGTTCAAACACTGAGCACACGTGGCACTTCACAATGCTGTTTAGTGGCCATGGTGGTATTTGATTAAAGGTTGGACCTGATGCTCTTGGAGGTCTTTTCCAACCTCAATGATTCTCTGGTTCTATGAAAAGGTTCTTTTCCCCAGAGGGTGGTTGGGCACTGAAAAAGACTCCCCAGGTCTGTGGTCACAGCACCATGCATGACAGAGTTCCAGAAGCATTTGGACAATGCTCTCAGGCACATGGTGGGATTCTTGGGGCACCCTGTGCAGGGCCAGCAGTTGGACTCAATGATCTCTGTGGGTCCCTTCCAACTCAAGATATTCTAAGATTCTATTAAATTCCACTTCCCTAGCAGCAGGGAGAAAAGAAAAAAAAAAGCCTCCTAAACAATCAAACTACTGTCAAACCCCAGTTTTCAATTCCAAATTGTGATTCAGAAAATGTACAACATTACAGTGAATTCTATTTAAATAAAGGGAGGGTTAAAAGCCTGTTGTAAACCAGCAGTTAACAAAAATAATACATATAACAAAGTGACAAAGTACATTGCTAAAGACGAGGGAAATTCCCATGCAGCTTTGGAAACAGCCTTTTTTTTCTAAAAAGGCTTTCTAAGCTGACAGTGAGCGCAAAAGCCTTGCAAAGGCACATCTCAGATTCTGCAACACCCACTGCATATGTGAAACAGTAATTGTTTTGAGACTTTAGACATATACTGTGCTGTCATTTGAAAAAAGTGATGGATGAGAAACTGGAAACCTCAAGGAATTAGTAATAGGATATAAAGCATTTCACCTCTGGGTCACCAGTTCAAATTCAACCAGGTTGGTGGTGACCAAAAGTAGTTACCATCTGGCAGCTGTTCTCTGGCTGATGTAAATTGAGTTGAGGGTCTCAGCGCATTTCCTAGTGGACAGGTGTCCTCAGCACAAAAAAACACCATAATTAACTCTCTGTTTGGCTTTTCCAGCAAAGCCACTGAACAACGAGTAGAAGCAAAGACTCAGCTGTATTCCAGGTTAGCATGGAAGCATGTTGGCTGCAGAGCACTGCAGATTCTTAATCATAATTCCTCTTTATATTTTAAGACTCACGGATTTGGGAGGGATTTCATTCATCATCATTACATTAAACAGAGAAGCCTTTCCAAATTAAAATAGAGTTTATGTGCTACTATTTCTGCTCAATTCAGATTTCCTCTCAACATGAAGCTACAGCAGAGTTTGGAAGCACAATGAATAAATACAAAGTATATTGACATTATTAAAAATGGTAAATTTACCCTAACATACTCAATCTCAAAAAATCCACACTTATTACAGAGGACAGAGACACAGAAAAAAACCCTGGATTTGGATTAGTTCATACAAACTATTGGTTAAGATTATGCAAGTTTGGAAAATAGAGGAGACTTATTGCAAAGAAAACAAAGATGGCATCCTTTAAGTCAACACCACCAACGAAAGGGGTTTTGGGGAAGAATACTACCCACGGTTATTACAAGACTTTTTAAATGGACTTTGCATCCAAAAGTTCTGACTCGTGACTCTCTTAAGACACAAACAAGAAACAGTTCTAGGCAGAACTGTGTGTGACCAAGCTTCAAAATGTTATGTGTGAAAAACACTGGCAAAAAAATACTCACTTATGCCAAGTTTTTCTCAACAGGAACTGGAAAATTTACTGAGCCTACTTATGGCCCATCTGTACTTTGCACAAGACATGGGACCAATTGTGCACAGTATGACCTGCTGATAGACACCATGTAAACCATCTGTTGCTAAATTTTTTTTCGGCTCTACAATATCTATTATTGTTAAAATAGGTATAGTTACTGGGTGTCCTTGTTCATTTTGGCATTTGTGGAATAAAGGCAACTGAAACAATTAAAGTATTCCATATAATCAGTTTTACAAAACAGAAAGGTATTTCTTCAATATCAGTGGTTTGTAGAGACTGAGCTGAGGGCTACTAGTATTAAAGTGAAGAGTATTCAAGAGAGTATGAAAAGTTGCAGAGAAGATCTGGAACTACTAAAAGCTGTGTTTTACCACCTTAGGTAAACCACAGCCAGAGCTCGCAGGTTGCTGGAACACAGCATTTGGGGCTGAAGGGTTTGAGGCAGTTTAAGCAGTAGCTGACTTTGAAATGTTCTTAACACGCCTTCAGATAACATTAACTTTAAATAAACTTGCTGAATACTCATGTAAATTATTTCCATTTGGCTGTCTCATTATTCAATATGCTTTCAAGGAACATGGTGATGAAAGAAGAAAAATACCTCTTTCTAACATAACCATACTGGCAAGAGGATCAACATTATCAGTATTCAAAGAATGTCTTGGCAGGATAAACCTTCATAAAAAAGAAGGAGCACTAGCTAATCCAAGTTGTCAAAATAGCAATAGTACTTCAAGGGTTGATCTGCAAAGTGATTCATTATTTATCACTAATGCAAACAAAACATTCTGAGCAGAAAGAGCAATTGAGTGTTTCCTATCTTGGAACGCCACTGATGCAGAGTCCACAATAAATAAATCTGAGGAGGAATAGGGAATATCTCTTTTCTTACCCACTAAAAATCAACCAAAGGCTGGAAGAGGATTGTTTGATTTCTTTTCTGTGAAGAACCACACTTAATAGCAATCAGTATTTTCCAAACTAACACAGACACAAAATGCAAGAAGAAGAAAAAATTTCTGGAAATTTCATTCGAAAGCATAAGACACACACACCTTTTGGAAAAACCCAATCAAACATGGTGGAAATTCAACATGCAATGTAGGATGCATCCTAAAACCATCTATACTTCAACAGCTCAATAAAAGCCCTGACTTACCAAAGTAGTTTCTGCTGGAATCAATCAGGTAACCATTTTCAGATGCCTAACCTCAGATACTTTATGACTGCTTCAGCCTTACTTCATTCTCCCCCAGTAAAACCTTTCACAGAATCTATGCTTTCACAGAATAGTTTCAGTTGAAAGGGACCCTGCAAATCATCTGCTTCCAACTCCCAACAGCCATGGGCACCTTTCTCAAGAACAGTTGCTCAAACCTCATCCAACCCACCATTCTCTTTCAATTTCATATAAAATGCAGGACTTCAAAAACGGGGAGGATTTGTTTTTCCTGGGGGAGGGTTGGTTTTGGTTTTGTTTTCTGGTATGGCTTTTTTTTTAAAAAGTGCTAGTTTTGTAATTTATTTAGAAAACTTCCTTGAAATACATTTTCATTTACACTTTCTTCACTTACTATCTTTTCTAGTCTTTCAATCCATCTTTTCTTGTTTTCTTCTGTAATAGCTCATCTCTGCTATCTTCTTGCTCTTTTAAACCCCGGAACCTGATCGTACTCCCAACATGTATCTTCTTCCATTGCAACAGAAAGTACTGGCTCAGCCTCAAGAATTTGGGGTTCTAAGAAGTCCTCTGAATAATTGCATATACAATTTGTCTTTTAAATGACTCATAATCTATGAGCTACATAAAAAATAAAGCTATTCTAAGGAGTTGATTCTTTCCCCTAGTTCATTTCTAACAAAAATATAACAGACACACACACAAAAAAAATCACCAACAACACTGTTCAGCAGAGTATTACTACAGCACAGACATGCTGCAGTGCCTGTATAGAAAAAAAATCCTCCTGATCCAAATTAATAACTGTAATGACAACAATATTTAGCCTATAAAGGCAAAATAAAGAATATTCATTTTCTGTGATAATACAAATTCACCATTGACCTACTGCAAGTTGCTTCACATTGGAAACTCAGAATTTCAAATTTTTAAAGGGTGTGATACAACGAGTGACTTTTATTTTGCACAGAATGCCAATGGCAGTAGACAGATAGGAATCTGAATTCAATTATTTTAAAGTTCAGTTCAGTTTTTAACTTTAAAGCATCTCCACATGCACAGAGTACACTTTCTGTCTACTTAAGCCTTTAATTTTCCTGTCTCAGCAACAGCTACTGAGCGACCTCTTGTGATGAAACGTTTGAGCACTTTCTCACTTCTTTTCCTTTTTTTAAAAAATAAATTAAACAAACAAAACGCTGGCAGCGCAAAATGAAGAGTACCAAAACCCAGCACCATCTCTGCCATTACAATGAATGAAACTTTTTTACCTATTCATATAACCCCTCAAATTGGGTATTGAAGAAAGTACCTCTGAAGCTAATAAGAGAGGTGCAAAGAAACCCCTCAAAGAGCAGTGGCAACTATCATGCCACTCCCCACACCATTTTTGCAGGAAGTGTTGGGAAAAATATATATATGATCACCTTCTTGTACCTTACTGCCACTGCATTAAAATAAGCAGAGAAAAAACCAAGATACTCAATAGTCTGATCAAAGGGATGAAATCAAAATACTACAAAGAAAATAGCATTTGTGACTTGGTGGAGAGAGCAAAAACAAACCACCAAGGAGACAAAATTAGTTTTATTAACCAACATTTAAGGCCTGGTAGATATGTTGAGAAGCCCAGCCTTGGAAGAAGACACCCCTTAAGATGTCTGGTTTCAAATTCTCAGTGACCTCAATGAAATAAGACTGCAAGTAGCTGCTCTTTCTCAGCCTTGAAAGGCTAATTCTGTAGCCAGCTTTAGTTTCCACAGTATCTACACAGTGATATTTAAAAATACATACATAAATACAATTAAAGCATGCTAAACAAGTCCAGAAAAAGAAGGGAAATCTGTTGTCATTTCAGGAAAGCACACAGTGCCCTTTTCCTACTCTCACTGAAAAGGAACTGAAGTGTGAATGTTTGATTGATGGGGTAACTGATCAAATCTCAATGAGCATGACAAATACCAACAAACAGCATTATTTTAGAACAGCAACAGAATTGCTGAGGGATCTGGCCACGAGATGTCACTCTCTACTTTGTGGCAGCTTGGAAATTCATTAGCAGAGCTTTCCCCCCAGAGGTGGAAAAAGCCAGGGTACAGCCAATGAAATTTGTTATGTTAAATCTGGGTCAGGTTAAGGCAAACTGCTCAACATATCATTTCTGTAGCTGTGATGCAGAATCACCATTCAGCATGCAGTGAAGTCAAAGTAACCTCTGCATTCATCCTCCCAACTCTAAACCAAGAGCAACCAGTACAACTAAACCTTGCTGTTAGTTGCTATTGCTCTTACACCAATGACACAAATTATTTTGAATTTTCCAGCCTTTTAAAATAAAATCATTGTTATGTACTGAGCTCTTATGACTCAGAATACAGCAAGCTGCCTGTGTGAACTACAGCTGCTGCCCAGCCCAAAATAGTAAGTTTTGCAAGTTTTTTCAGGTGGCTTTGTTTAACACTTTATCAGGCCCTGTGGTCCAGTAAAGATCTCAATTCTTTGTTTGCAAAACATCGCCACCATCTTTACTAACCACTATCACATAAAATAATTTTTATACTTCACATATCTAACCAGGCATCTGCTGCAAGAGACAAAAAATACCTGACCCTGAGTTTTAGGAGTTTAACATCAAAATCTGTAGCCATTATAAATATATACCTATGAAAAGAAAAAGTAAGTGGAAGTCCAAAACAAAGCTATGATGAAAGAAAAACTTTAGGAATTAAAGATTTATGTAAGTACTACATTAACTGCATGGATTCATCAGAAACTGATCCTTTAGACATCTGTCAGAAAAAAACCCTCATTATTACCTTATTATGTGTTAATGTTATCCTCAGGTCTGGTTTTATGATACCATATGCTGTCAGTAGATCTTGGACTTTTTTCAGCTCTTCCTTACATTTTCTATTTGTTGAGTAAAACTGCTTTCTTACAGGAAGATTCTTAAACAAATTTAGGACTGTAACTGTAGTACCTGCAAGCAGGTGAAAAAAAATAAAAGTAGAAATTACACTGAAAGCAAATCACTGACTGGATACTGAGGAAACTATTTTTACTTAAACAGACATGTTTGCATGCTGCTGCACTAAATCAGGTTATTAACATGTGAAGAAATATACCAAATTAGCAGTCATCCCCCTGCAAAAGGTCTCAAGAATTTTGATTCTTCTCCTTTATTTAGTAATGACTGCAGCATTAAGCTTTCTTTCGTACACACTAACAATAGCAAGGATCAGCACTAAATAAAGCTGAAGACTCAATGCACAAGTTAGTGCTCATTAGCAAAATGATTAATTACCAGACTAGAATCTAATTGCACATATCTGGAGGCAAATGAACAGTGTGCTTCATTAAGAGCCTTCACAAGGATTTGCTCTAGGGTAGTACCTGAATCTCTCTGCTCAAGGTACAATATACATCAGGAGGAGGAATATTCATCTACCAACACAACCACAAATTCCTAGCCCTTAAGGATATTGCAAAGCATTAAATATGTCAGAGAATTCAACAATTTGAATGAAAGACAAGGCATTGCAACCTGCAGGCTTTCTGGCTGTGGGAAACACTATACAGGTTAAACCTTAAAAAGAATCCTTAGTAAAAATTAGGTACACACCCTTCCTGCAGGTTAGAGGGAACTGTGACTTTGCCTGGTCCCACAGCCATGCTGCTTCCAGCAATTCCTCTGTATGGCAGCAGGGCAACTCTTCCTCCTTTAAGGAAGGATTTTGCTACATACAGAACCATTATTTTGATCCTGAACAAATCTTTCTTATACAGACTTGGAGCATTTAATTTTTATATGTTTTATTTCCACTGTCAACTTGAAGAAGCGAGTCAGAGAAGGAGAAACTAGTTTATAATTACAATCTAGAACAACTTCCAAGACATATCATTTCTTACACTATGACAACACATTCTCAGCTGACACACACAAGGCAAGAAACGATTACAGCTGCAAAGATTTCATGCTCAGCCTTTAAGTACCCAACAGGTATTTCAACATCAGATAGAGCCTCAGAGAAACACAAAATACATCTGTCACCTTGCAACAACACAACAGTGATAGCCTACCTTGCCCAAGATGGGAAGGCTTTTTAGAGGTTACATGCCCATTGCTATCCAAAGCATACTGAATGCTGAAATCATCAGCAGCTGTCTTGGTTGTGACCAAAACCTGAAGAGAACGATTTTTAAAAAACCTACATTAATCAGGGATAGACAAAGTTCAGAATGAGCTTAGATAAGCTTTGATATCACACTCACCACTCTGTTACTTTAGTCACCATAATTACATTTAATTAGTTTATAAAATCTTTCTTCAACAGGTATTTCTTACAGGCACAGAAACATTACACATTATTCTGCACGTTTCCTGCCATTTAATTAAAAGCATTTCTATCACACTAATTTACAAAGCACAGCAGTTCCTACTACCTACAACACACTGCTCTATTTTCTATTCTAGCACAGATTAAGTAAACTTTATCAATTGACAGTTCTGCATTTTTACCTTCAGTGAGACAAACACATTATGACAACTTAAATTCATGTGAGATTCCACAAACTTAAAGACTACTCTCAAACAAACAATATATTATCTTTCCACACCTAAACATATCTAGCAATCAGTCACAGCAAATTTTGTAAGCTATTAAGGTTATACACAGATTGCTTTAGCAAGAGCAGTCATAAATCAGAGTTCAGGTTCCAACACTGAATAACAGAACCACTGCCTTTTAACCACAGGGAAGACAAGGTTTAACACACATACAGAGTTGCAGGGTATTTTGGGTTTTAGTGTCTAACATGAATCATTCAGCATTCAGTCATGCCACTGGAGAGAGAAACAGTAATTGATTAACTGGAAATTATAGTATTGCAGACCTACTTAAGGGCCAATAGCAAAGTATCTTCAAACTGAAATTTCAGGGGGCAGTTTGGGTAGGCAGAACACAATTAATGACAGGAGTGCTAATTAACATAATTACTGATACAAGGAGTAATACCTATTAAAGCACTTCATACACTCAGGCCACCTCCCATGTCTTATGAAACGTACCATAGAGCTGATTAGAAGCTCTGAACAGATGGCATTCTGCTCTGAGAGCTCATTAGAAGGAACCAATGATTGAGGTCTGTCATCATCTATCAAAACACCATCACTTTTGAAAGCATCTTTGGAAATCTCCAGCCAAACACACAAGCCACTCCTGCTTAGTGCAATGTGAACTCAGCCCAAGGGACCAAGGAGTGAAGCTGTAACATCATCTCTCCTGACCTCAACAGCTGATGGTTCCAACCAGACACAGGCACTGGTTTCTTCCTGCACCATCGAATCCTCGGCAGACTTAAGCCCAAAACTTGACCTTGGTGCAGCATGAACTCAGAAAGGGAGAGCACAAGAGATCTGGCAGATCTCTGCTGTGCCTTTAGCAGCCTGAACACTTTTCAGATGGTTTTGAGCAAAAGTATTTACTTTTAGCCAACAAGTTAAGTCGCAAATATTAGTACACTGCCAATCCTCTTAACACAAACATAGGGCCCAGACTCAGATAGGTCAGGTAGCAGGTTCCTGTTTACTCCCAGGGACAAAGTTTGTGCAATTGCAGTCACATACATGTCAAAGAGCAATAAGGAGCCCAGCAAGATCCCATGACTGCTGATCACCTAGATAACAAGGCAGAAATCGTTACTGGAATGGCAGCTATGTGGGCCAGCAATTCCCTAAAATTGCTTCTCCTGGCCATCAACTGCTGCTCCTCCCTTGATTTACCCTAACTCAAGTAGCAAAGCCAGCCATCCTCTTTGACGTGCTACTCCCTGATACAAAAGGAAAGAGACTACAACACAATCTGTCTGTTACCTGCTCTGATTGAGCAAAATAAACAGAGCACTGCTGTGACCTGTGTGACAGAAAGGCAGGACTGACACAAACAAGAAATTCAGATGACATGGCTTCTGGGGCTGAGGAGAAAGGCAGCATACACAAGCACATCCCTGGCAAACTGCTGGAACATTTAAATTCTTTGCTTAGAATAAAACTTTCATGAATACATACAGACAACAAAAATTGTAACACAAAGGCTACACATTTACAGCAAGGGCTCACCTCTGATATGCTGCAAATGGATCCCAAAGCTTCTCCACGGAAACCATACGTTGTCAGCCTTTCAAGGTCCTCAGCAGAACTGATTTTTGAGGTGTAGTGTTTAATTGCCATAACTGGAACATCACCAACCTTGATTCCACTGCCATTGTCTCTTACTTCTATTCTGCTAAAGCCATAATTCTCCTAAAAAAGGACAAAACACAAATGAGCAAAACAACCAAATGAATTAAGATGTAAGTTTGAAGCAGCTAAGATTACAGCTTCTAACTATCCATACAGAAGTGGAAGTTTTGCTTGTTTGGAGGAACTGAGCAATCGTTAGGAAAAAAACAAGAAAAGGAAAAACACTGTTAGGATAACAGTGATGGTTTCTCCAATTAAATAACATAATTCATATCCTGTGATTTGGAAACAGCAAAACCTAAGCTCAAAAGGAGACCTATAACTAGAAAACTGAAGGCTTTTCACCTCTTTTCATCTCTTTTACCTATTTGGTATGAATTTTTTTGAAGTCACTTGAATGCAGCTCTGCATCCATTGAATTCAGTAGACCCTTGCTTCATACCATATTCGGTTTCAATTTTGATTGATGTGATTCCACAAGTTCAATATACAGAGGCTGAAATTCTAATGGGGGGCAAGGCATGAATGGTGAGGGTAATAAAAAAGCTTGTAAAGAGATACACTACTTTGCAAAAAGAAGAAAAGGTTCCTAGAGGCTGTTAGGAAATATCCTTCAAGGAAGCAATGTTCAATCTTTGTAATTTACCTTTACATACATGCAATGCATATTTTACTGAATTCTAGTTTAATTATGTCATTCTAGTAAGCACCAGCATAAACAGGGTAAAACTCTGAAACCCAGATATTTACAACAGCTAAATAAAAGATGAAATTTAGGTTCTGTAACATCTCAAACAAGTGCAGCAAAAAATTCTTCTTTCCAGCTACACTACAGTCTGCACAAGTGAGCAGCACCCAGAAGAACCACAAGCCAGGAGGAGAAAGTAATCAGAGCTGCAGGATCACTAACTAAGCTTCTTTAACAGAAGCAAGACTGGCTCTTTGAAAAGATTATGATGCAACACACAAAAAAAGTGCTGTAGTGTGTAATACATCTAGGTGACCTTAAAACTAGTTTTGCTTAGAAAGATTATCTTAAAACAGCAGCTGCCACCACTGATGCTGGGGACAGAGAATGTGATGGTTGATCACTGAAAGCAGGTTGATTAAACAGAACAAACTTCACTGTCCTACCTGGGCCTATACTGAAAACAGTAACGAAAAATTATTATGTACTCACAAGGTTATCTCTTGAATTAAAAAAATTATGCAATCAAAACCAAAAGCAAGGTATCTAAAGAAACCATCTGTATTCAGACATAATCTGCTTTAGGAAACATCAAAAGCCTCTAGGTAGGCTCAGACCCATAATACACAAAACAAAACAGAAATACAGGTACATTTCACTTTCAGATGAAAAAAACAATGCTTTTGCTCATGTTTGAGTCATGTTTGCTACTGGGTAGCAAAACAGAACTAAGTAATACACCTCAACTGAGCACAAAAACACATAAGGACACAGAGACAGGAAACCCTCTACCTTGCTGCTGTATGTGCTAATGAAAAGTTTGAGAATCTTACAACGAGCCCTTAGTTTCCATTCTAATTTTTACTTTCAGACCACATAGCTGCTTAAGAAGAGTGAGATTTATCTTGAATCAAAATGTTACATAAATGCTTCTCTAGTTCTCTTCTAATCTTATTCACTTTTACTTGTGCATGTTTTATGCAAATATTACAGTGCTTAAACTTTGTATTTTGTAACACCTTCCTCCATGAGCTGAATCTTACCAAGGTTATGAACCCATGACATGTTTAAGTTGCTCTGCCAGGTCACTGATGCCAATCAGCATGATTCAGCTTTGATACACAGTGCAAAGATGCCAAATAACATCACCTATGGGTGTTTGGTCAATCAAGACATAAACACCAGCCAAAGCTTCCCACTGCCATGACTCTTATCTGAGACCCATTCCATCTTCAGGTTAATTCCTGTCTGTCTGTCAAAAAAGTAATTGTTATCTTTGTTCAGGCAAATTGGATAAACTATGCCCTCCTAGTCCATCTGAAAAATATTAAAACAATGAAAATGCTGCAGTTTCAGGCAAAACCCATCAAGCTGTAAAACGGAATTTCAAAGTTTCTCTTCTCTGTTATGCTTTTGAACTAATCCAGAATTAATGTGGTCATTGACTTCTATTACACAGTCAGAGTTATTTTAATTTCCCATTACAAAAATCATCAAAAAATCCACTGTTTTACAGAATTACTGTTCAGAGTGCAGGTTTTCTCTTCTTCCCTAGTACTCACAGAAAAACAATCATCAAATCTCTTTCAATCACAGACAACCTGCATAAAGCCAGGTTTGTTTGTTTGGAACTACAGTGTTTTGGATTGGGCTGGACTGACTAAGAATGTGAGAGTAGTGTAGATGACTCATGCACTGGAAATGGTTAAAAATGCTCTTTTTAATCAATTTGGGACACAGTTGGTTACTGTGCTGTGAAAACCACACAGGTTAGAGGGCTCTCTCCTCTGCAAGGTTTGTTCCAACCATTCTGGGACACTCCAAAACCTTTCTGTTCACTTCTTGCAGTTACTGAGCAGCTGCCAGGATCTGATGCCAACACCTTTTACCCCCACTGTGCACACACTCCTCACTTTGGAGTTACTCATGAAGCAAGACACTCTGCAATCTAAACATTGAGAAGACAGAGATTATGACAAAAGCTCACTCAAAGCACTAACAAACATGTTCCTTGGTATCCACAGGAAAGCATTCTCAGATGGAAAAACTCTAGACTCGTTCAGAAAATACAGCAGACATGGTCAAAGAAACAAGGAGAAACTGAATTGCCCTCCTACTTCAGAGCATTTGTCTAATGCTTAATTCAAGAATATCCTATACATTCACTGTTACTTGCAGAAAGGAAATTGGATACAATTCTGAATACATACATTTATACAGGACAAAAAGAACACTTCTTTCTTACTAAGCAGGAGATACTGCCACTATACAGCTGCTGACAAAAATACTGCAAAAGCAGAAATAGGACAGCCAAAGAAGCTGACCAGTTACCCATTTTACCCAATTTTTTGGGAAAAAAGCTCAAATTCTTTATTAAAAGTTGTATTTCCTATTGTCAGAAACTGTCCTTGAGGGACGTGTCAACTTTCTTGAACAGTTTATAAAGAGTTAGAAGTAGCAAGAGTTCACCATAATTAGCAACAGGGTGGTGATTTGTATAACAAAAACATATTTTGTTTTTGTAATCAAGCTTTTCCACTGTCTCCATTTTCACCTTTCTTACAATAGTTTGTGATGAGAATTAAATATGTCGGCCTAACAACAAACCTAAATCCAATATCTTTTAAAACAGACCGTTAGTCAGAAAATGTAAATTTTAAGCAGGAAAAGGAGGATTAAGAAAGCTGACAGATTTTCCCCACAATACACTCAGAAGCACAAATATACTTTACTGTTTCAGAGCAGAGCCTCAAAAACACAAACAGAAACTAATTTTGTACCACTTTTACTTAAGGTAAAAATATATATGTATAAATATATAATAATCATCACCATTCCCCAAACCACAATAGCCTAAAAAAACCACACTTGCAGTGAAACAGCCTTCCTTGCATCTTATTTTGTATCCAATTCTTTCTGAGAGAAAGACTTACCAGTTTAATATCAATGCCTGTAGCACTGGCATCCAAGGAATTTTCTATCAGCTCCTTCACCACACTGACCACTGAAGTAATCACCTGAGAACTTGAAAGGAGCCGAATTGTCTCTCCAGGCAGCTGCTTCATGGTGGAGTAAGATTCAGGGACGCTGCACAGAGAAATAACAGAAAAAAAAGTAAAACTACAATTAACATTTCCAAGAAACTGTTTCACAGAACTTTTAAATATGGCTTTTCCTCACAGTGGTGCTGAGGAAAAGCCATATTCAATAGCAATGGGATCTACTGGCAAAAATGAAAACCAAACCCAAAACTTTCTCCATTAGTCTTACCTCTCTGATCTGACGTACTGTATGCCCTCAGGCAGGTCATTTTATTTCTATGTCACTCTATCTCTCACTTGAAAATGAAGATGCCTTATAAACCAGTGGAGATTTCTTTTTTTAATTATTGGAAATACAAAGAGTTATAAAATTCTTGCTGTATTATAGAGACACTCTCCCATGAAGAGATTGCACAAGGATCTGTGAATGTTAGTATGCATTTCTGTTTAAGTACCTACATTGGCACAAACAGCCAAGCTTCAGGAAAACTATTTTGCTGATCCTTGTAGCCTGCCACAAAAGAATTCAACCACAGTTTTACATGCATATGAGAGGCAGGGGAAAAAGCAGCACTTTGCACCTCAAGAATGGTTCAGACAGGCTTCTCCTCTCTGGGTTATGTTATATAATGCTATTTACACTGAAAGGCAAACAATCCTGACAGTCCTGGCTTCCCCATTGATTAGTCCAAGGTATCTGAAGAACAGAGACTGCACACTCAGCACCAAGGATATGAGCACACGTGGAGGAATGGAACAAACCCAGACTTCCTCCTGACACAGCCAGGACCTAGTGAGGGATTGCAGCCAACACCCCTAAGCATCACTGCCCTGCAGAGTATATGCAGCTGATACAGCAATTACAGGACACTTCTCTGCCTCAACATCCTTCTAAAGACACCTACTCTTTAAACATAAAAGAACAAAGTAAAAATGTGGTTACTTGGGTTGGGGGGGGGGGGGAGGAAGTACAGTGTTATGAAGTACAAACAGCACTGAAACTTTTCTAGGAACAGCTACAAAAGGGTTTTCTCTTTATTATTGTTATTTACACTGCAAAGGAGTTTGCCTTTCAAATGTGGTAAAAGGATCGGACAAATCGTTTTCCCATCAACTGGAAAAGGAGCAGGAGAAAAGACAAACCCACGTTAATATCATGAATACGTGTTCAGAGACGCAGATTTTGAGGCATCCACACGACTTCTGTGTCAAGTGCTTCATGATTTACTCATGGCCATAAATCAGATGGGAGCTGGATGTCTCTCCATCAAGACACTGACTAAGATACGGGAGGGTCTTAAAACAGAAATGCTGCAGACCTCAAAGACAAATTTTCTGTAAGGCGTGACTGACGCAGGCAGTGTGGGAGAGGAACCAGCTTCCAGTATGCCCTCCCCTGCCCGGACCCAAACTGAGGGACGAAAAGCTGGCCACATCTCAGGAACACCTGCTGGGAGGCAGAGAGGGACCTCAGGGACATCCCACCCATGGAAAGGCATCCAACCTGTGACGCCTTTTATCTAAAACACACGTATCTCAACTCAAGCCACCTTACTATGGTAAACTCTTCACGGACCAGACGCGCTACAACTGCGCTCGGTTGGAAAGCAAAGCATTTTCTGCTTGGGAGCCCCGTCTCTAATCTAACCCTTGTATTCCTCTACAGCAAATCCGACAGGCCAGCAACTGCGATTGCGCACACCCTCAGCTTAAACCTGGAATAAAATCTCCCTAAACTTCACGGCTCCGGCCCCACAGACGTCTGGAGCCACACCAAGAACCACTCCCCCTCCGAGCACCGCCTTTCTCAGGGGCCCTCCCCAGCACGCACTGAGGCGATTCTTAGGTTTACGCAACGAAAAAACGGGCGAAAAGCTGTAGATAAAGCCTGCGGGCCCTGGAGTTTACCCCAAACCACACGAGCCGTCCGCAGCTCCCGGTTCTGGCTGCGAGAGGCGGGGCGCGGCTCCCGCTCCGCGAGGCGCTCGCTGCTCCCCGGGGCCTGCCCGGCCTGTGCCCAGGGCCCAGCCGCCCGCGGGGAGCGG
>VZUI01051084.1:50000-158684 GCA_013401135.1 Cettia cetti | reverse complement strand
TTGTTTGCTTGTCTTTCTGTACTACTACATTTGTTTATTTTAATATTCCTAGTAAAGAACTACTATTCCTGTTCCCAAATCTTTGCCTGAAAGCCTATTAATTGCAAAATTATAGTAATTTGGAGGGAAGGGGGGTTACATTCTCCATTCCAGGGAAAACTCCAGTTTTCCCTGGTAGATACCTGTCTCTCTAAACCAGAACAGGGCAGTAGATATCTACCAAAACCACATGGTCCCTGACACAATCAAACTGCTTTGCAGCATTTTCAAATCAATGGGCAAAAGAGACAATTCTTAAAAATTGCTCTTTGAGGGAGCATCAATGGTTACCAAGCACTGAGCACATATTACTAGAAGGGGCAAAGGTTCTTTCAATCATAGGCAATTTTTTTATTTTAGGAAGTATGGCTGTGACAGCCTTATGCACATGTATCTTACCAGGGCTGGAAAACAGTCAGGTTGCAGGCACTTTCATCATGGTAAAGTAAAATAGTAATAGCCTCATAGCAAGTTTCAAGTTTTAAATATCAAAATTGAATTGCACAACTTGAATACAAAAAGACTAACCTTTTTCAACAATATTTTTATTTAAAGAATTGTCACTTTCAGCAGAGGAACAGATTTTGCTTAAACTAAAAAAAAAAAAAAATCAAACAAAATTTTCCCCAAACTTATAATTTCTAAGTAAAGATAGGACCATCTGCCCACTTACACCAGCTGGGTGTCTGGCCATGAATGTCTGATATTTCATGCCAAATTGAGTAGTTATCAATGGTTTATTATTTATTTATTTATTTGCCTACTTACTAAAAAAATTCTCTCCACACTCAGTTAATTTGCATAGCTGCACTACCATGTTTTCTCCCTCATTTAATTTTTAATGCACCTGAAGAATAGGGTTGCTGTGCTGACCCCCAATTTGAAGCCTAATGAAGTCTCACCACTTCCAGCAGAACTCTAAACAAATGCTACCCTGGGAATCAGACTGTAGTTTTCAAAAGAACACAAATGTTAATTTATCAAAATAGTAATATCAACTGCTATTTGAGTGCTTTATTTATATATCATATGTAAGTGGCTAATCAGAAGTAATAGCTTATTATTAAATACAAATGGTTTCTTATTTACATAAATAAGGTTTGTCTTAATTCTTTTGCCAGCTTTGGGTTCCCTGCTAGCCATCCCTGCTAGACTGTATTGGCAGCCACAGTACCTTCACTGGTCTTGCCAGCTTAAGTGGAAATAAATCTCATTTTTATTTTTATATTTCAATTTAATATTGCTGAAATACACAAGACTGAATTGAAAATTTGGATTTTTATTCTGATTTTTTTTCTCAGACCAGTCTTTTCTACACAGCTTGGAGTTTCATGGCTTAGTTCTATTGCCATGTTCACAGACTGATACTTGATCTCATTGTTGCTGTTCCTCAGCACACTGGTGGTACACAGTCAACAGAATTGTAAAAATTGAAGATTTCATCCCTTACCAAGGAAGAGTTGTTATTTATATAGATTGGGGTCTACTTTAATTTTTACTCATTTGGGGACTTTATTCAATACACCAAGGGTTTGCCTAAACAGGGACTCTCAGGAAAGTTAATCCAAAGTAATTAAAACAGTGAATTTAAAGTGGATTAGTTAAACCACATTAAACCCCAGTGTGGACTGGGGTTTAATGTGGTTTAACTAATCCACTTTAAATTCATACCTTTAGTTAATTTGGATTAATTTTCCTGAGTGTCTCTGTTTAGACAAGCCCTAAAGCCCCAATCCTGTAAACAATTTATGCACACAAGTATTTGTATGTGATGCACTTAATTAGCCTCGATTCAGGAAAGCACTTAAGCTCTGCTGAAATCAATGGAACTTAAGTGTCAATGGATGGTTTTGCCCAAATTGGAACCAAAGGCACCACATGAAAAATGTTGCCCTGGTCACTCAAATTCAAAGGAATCATGGTTTATTTTTGGATGTTCTTAGAAAGAATTTTTCTGCTACCCACTTTATATTCTTTTTGCCCTTCTCCATTAAATCTGTTTATAGCCTTGCCCTGCTCTTATCCAGTTTCTCCATCTCTTGGTGCACTGGCCCAAGAGCTACGTGATACAACACATTATGCTGATGTGATTCTGTGCTGGTGCGCTGAGTATTACAAAATCAAGTTGGTTTCTTGATATGTTTCAGAGGAAGTCTCACACGTGTCAAATTTTAATTGAGCTAGTCTGGAGTACATGATTCCTTTCCTTCTTTCCAACAGTAGTCCATCAGTCTTTTTTTGCTCTTGCTCAATTTTCCTTGATTCCTTTAAATTTTTTCAGAACTCATTAAGTCATGCCTCTTTGTTAAACTTACATGACGCATTTCATCATGTTTGACGTAACTGTCAGTACTATGCATTTTACTGAGAAAGCATGAGATGTTTGGTTCTCTACTGGAAGAAGACACAGTATGTTGTAGTAGGTATTTGGGAAGTGTAACTAATAATAGGAGAATTATACTGAATCATATCACTTGACATACAGGTTCACAGAGAGCTTACATAAGCTCCACTAAACCTAAGGGTTTTAAAATTACTTAAGACCCATTTAAGTTATGGAGTAAATGTCTATGGCCAAATCTTATTATGATTCAGAGGAAAAATGAGGTTACTTTTTTGCACAAGAAGGCCCAGGTGAAGAATGAATAGGACAGAACAAAGCTTGTAAATAATTATTCTTCTTATGGTTGGTAAATATTTTTAAATAATGTACAAAAGCAGAACTTGAGAGTGATTAAGAGATTAGTTACAATGGAAACTGAAAGCTGACAATGGTGTCAAAGCAGATCCTACTGGAAGAAAATTCATCAAGTTTAAAATCAATATAACTTTATTCTTATCAGCTGTGTATAGAATACATGTCATAGTAGGGTCTAGAAATTACAGAAGTTCTCCACAAATATTTCCCAGTTTCTCTATGGGAATCCAGTTGATAGTTTTATTTGACTCATGGGAGAAGCTGCAGTCATAAAAACTTCACTGAGATTTTCTTAAGGTTCCTGAGATTTCAAAATTTCCTGGATTCCAGATCAAATATGAAATCCAAACAAGAAGCTATCATAATCTGAAATACAACTGTGTGTATATATATTCATATATTTGTATACACACACAATCATGTATGCATGTACAGTCAATAAAATGTTTTGTATATAACTCACATAAATATATATTAAAAATCTGTGCGAATTTTTATATTGTTTGCATGAGTTAACTAGGAGCAAAAGTCAAGAAATTTTGCTTTATATTTTATTCAACTGGCAAATCTATATTATGCTTTTTCAAACTATAGTAAATCCTCCTAACTAGTTCATATGCATGTAATGGCTTTATTCTATAGCTGATAATGAAGCTGGGCTACCCTCTTCCCTCCCAGGGACCAGAAACTAAAATACTAGCAAGCAACATATGCATTTTTTGCTATGTGTACTGCTTACACATGAGGTGTATAAAACGTAGCCAGATTACAGGCCACTAAAATGAAGAACTGAAAACATAACTAAATATAAACAAAGATTTTTTGTAATTGCAATGCACAGCCAAGTAAAATCTTAAAAGTATTTATAACTTCAAGAATATTTCAGTCAACATCTAATGCAAGAAATATTTTCTTCACCTATATGAAGCTTACATACCTCTACTTGTGACTCTGCAGTAGGATGTATTGTGAACATAACTAAGTAGATTGACCATAACCCTCCATAATCTTGAAAATACAGAAGTTACTTATAATCAGAGTTTATTTTGCTCTTTATTGGTGCATAAGTAGAAGGGATTCATTTCTTTACAACATTTTAATTTAGGGCTAGAACCTCCATTCTTGCTTTAAATGGCATTCTAAATGTTATGATTAGCCTAACAATTGATTGCCAATGAAACAAGAATAACTACTTTTGGCAAATTCTGCTGTTGTTTTTCCTGCTGGCTTTTGTTCCAGCTTTTATTTTCCATGGGAAAATTTTCATATTGAGAATACTGAGGGCCAAATCTTTTAAGACATCCCCTAAGTGCACACACAATTAAGTATCCTATGCTCATATAATTATTCCAGTAGTTATTTAGACAACTCACAATTGCCTGACTTGATGACTCAGTGGGAGTATGTGCCAAAGGCAGGTGCACACTACCCCCTTTTTTTAAACAGTAGCACAAATCTGCAGGCTTATAAAGAAAAGGTCTTGATGCTTTCAATACAAATTTTACCTAATGAGCCCCATCTATATATCCATATCTTCAACACATAATGTGCTATATAACTCTTCACGTTGCCATTTCATGCTACTTTTGCCTATGTTCTTATCTAAAATGCACTGTATTGCAGAAGCAGAAGATAGGAACTTCCATCTATTTATAGTGGATAGGTCACTGTGATATATACAGGCTGACTGTAGATGGCTGTATTATTTCTAAATCAAATGCTGTGCCCTGTGTCGAACAAAACTGTATTTTCATCGCTGAGCTGTTCAAGGTATTCAAAACATTGTATTACTAGAAAAAAAATATGCTTGACTGCTTGGCTTTTTTATATCAAGATATGCTCTAACAAAAAAAACCCAAAAAACCAAAACAAAACAACTAAGGAGACACAAACAGAAAATCTTTATTGCTAACAGAAAATGAAACTATGTGTTTGAAATTAATGAATATACAGACATGCAAGGAAATTCTCATGACTTCATTTGGTTTTTTGTCCTGAGCTTTTTAATTTTAAATCTACCAACAATTTAACTTTAAATGGTTCTTTCTACTTTAAACAATCTGATGTAGCAAAAAATGAAAATGTATGGCTGTAAAACACTATCATCAGCAGGCCGGAACCTACTTTGGTCTCTCTTTTCTTAATCAAACATCTGGGAATCAAAAACATCTGTAGACTGACACGGAGTTAAGATTTCCTCTCTAAGTGCCTTTGGCAAAACCACATAGATAGGCTGATTATCTTGCCCTGAAATCACCCAAAAAGCAAAAAAGTTCCTTTCTGGGAAGCAAGAGAATTATAAGAAATATCTTCAGAGATTAGATACCATACACTCATAATGCAACTGTCATTAAACTTAAGTTTTATACCCTTTCACTTCTAGGTGTATCTCTGATCATCTTTCTTCCTATGTTACCTTGAAGCATGTTCTAATAGTCAAACATGCCAGTTTTAGGCTTATTTTTCCAAGACTCAGGTTAAATAGTTGTTAAAATATTTCTGCTTCAGTTACCACCTATAATGTAGTATGTCTCTAGCTTCCCCTTTCTGTCTTGTACTGCTGTCTCCAAAGAAAAGCTTGGCTACCCAGTGCATGGCCACACATAATGAAAAACTCTAAAATGGTCACAAGGAGCAACCTAAGTTACAAGGTGCTTCACAACACCTTCAAACACTTGCAGAAATGCACTTCTTGCAGGCTGTTTTTGCAAGAAAAATTAACTCTTCAATATTTAGAATTGCTTCACATTCCTTCATGATTTTTAATGAAGGGCTGATGCCAAGCAAACGGCAGATTTACCGGACTTTCCAAAACTCAAGTAAGAGATCTTTTTGACCGATCTCAATCGCGTGCCAGCGATCCAAGTGTGCCTTGGGAAGGCGTTTGTCCCAGTGAGCTGCTGTTGGGTTGTAGGGCCGTGCTCAGTGACCCCATTGCGGGGGCTGAGCCCTGGCGGGCAGCACCCACTCCGGCCGCCCAAAGCTCCAGCCGAGCACTCGACTCCTTCCAGCGGGACGTTTCCCAAGCGGTCTCAACCCGGCCAGCCGCTCCCAAGGAGCGATGTTACGGACTCACTTCAAATTACCTTCATTTTAAGCCCCTTTCCCCCACCCCTCATCACGCATTGCGTGACTGGTAACTACACTCTACGCACGCTTTATGTAAATACAAACAGATCAGGCTTCCTCAAGAGGCCGAAAGGCCCCGAAGAGACGCAAAGACTCCCGATTTCAAACCACCCCGGCGCCCTTCTACTGCTGCCCAGAGCGGGTGGGGAGAAGCGGGCGCCGGCCGAGCCGCGAGGGCAGCCCCACGCTCACCCTTCCCCTCCCACCGGCGCCCCGCAGCCCCGGCGGGCACAGGGAGCTGGGACCGGGCACCGGGAGCACGGAGCAGGAACAAGGAGCAGGCGCCGGGCGGCCGCGGGCTCGGGCGCCTGCGCGGCGGGAGCGGGGCGGTGCCACCGCGCGTCCCCGCGGGCGGGCAGGGAGCCCTTCCCCTTCCCTTCCCCTTCCCTTCCCAACCCCGGGCCTCCCCCACCGCCTCCCCCTGCCCCGCGTCCCTCGCAGGGCGTCGGGCCGGCACGGGGGTCTGTGCGCCGCACCGAGCCGAGCCGCAGGGAGGGAGGGAGGGGAGGAAGGAGGGAGGCGGGGAGGGAGAGAGAGAGAGAGAGGCTGAGCCAGATCTTCATGGCACTGCAGGCAGCAGCAGCAGCAGGTAAAACCAGCCCCAGAGCATCTGCTCCCCTTCACCCGCTTGCCCCCCTCCCCGCCGGCCGCCCCGCAGCCGCAGTGCGCCGCCCGTGGCCCCGGACCCCGCCGAGCCCCTTCCCCGGCCGTCAGTGGCAGCAGCGGGGCCGGAGGGGCGCCGAGGCCTGCGCGCCCCGCGCCGCCGCCGCTCCTCGGCCTCTCCCGCCCTCCTCCCGCGGGGTCCCGCCGGGAGCGGCGGCGGCCCGGGGCGTGCCGAGGGCAGGTGCTCCCCGGCAGGGAGCTGTGCTGCCAGAGCCTCGCTGCCGGGAGGTGAGAGCAGGGAGGGAGGAGGAGGCAGATTTGTCACAAGGTTTCCCCCTCTGGGTTGGTTTGTTGGCTTTTTTTTTTTTTTTTAATTGTTGATGATTCCGATGGCTGAAGAGGGAAGTTGAAGGTCTTCATGGTTATTTTATTTTTTTTCCCTCCAGGCCTTCAAAAAAGAAATTTTAGGAGCAGCTTGCCTTCCCTTCAGTTTTCCTGCCCCAGAGCCTCTCTACCTCCCTGTTCTCACCTACCTGACTCAGTCTGTGCTAGCTGTCCATTGCCATCAGTGGTAGATGTTTAACCATCACACGTTTTTCTTTGGGATACAGCAGTTCAAGTGGTGTACAAGTTTGCATTTCTGTGTACGGGCTGCAGTTAACACATTTTAGCTGTTGGAGAGTTTTGTACAGTGAGATTGATGTACTGTACCCATCAGTAGTTCAGTTTAGCTACATGCCCTGTGGTATTACACATCCTGGAGGCTTTATGGTTTGCTTTTAAGAAACAGTTGTTCCATCATGCTGGCATAGCATCGCTTTGGTGGTGTACTCATGAAAGAGGTATACATGTGAAAGAATCATGTACAAAATGTGCTGGGATGGCACTTGGGAGAAAAGAATACACTTCTAGCTCTGCGACTCAGCTCTACAGTATTCATTCTCCACTTGACTCTCAGTAATCCTGGTTACCTTCATTTACAAAGCTCTGAAACTTGGTTAAAAAGCACCACATACGTCTCTTTTCAGACTAAAGAAACTTCATTAAAGTTGTTATATGTCAGTTTTGTTACTTATCACACATTAGTTCAGCTATTTACTGATAATACTTACTCTGTAGAAACTAAAGATTCCAAAATACATTCCAGTTATATTGTTGTTATTCCAGCTGATTGTTATTGAAAATGTTTTTAAGAATTTGAGGTTCATGAAATATTCAGTTAAATTAGTCCTAGATCCCATCTTTCTGTAAATTATCATCCACTGTTACATTTGCAACTCAGAGGTTGAAATACTGTAAGATCTAAAATAGGGCAATAAGAAAATTGCATTGGTTTTGGGTTATAGAGATTTCTGTTTTCGAAGGCAGTCCTTTTTTCTTTTTGTTAGTGTAGTAGCTGTATTTGTAAATTAACACAATTTTGATTACCAGTTGTCACTTTTTTTTTTATTACTGACACACGTGGCCCATGTTTGGCCTAAATGCTGTACCCATAAGAGTCATATGAATGTATATAAATAGCAATTGCTGAAGTTGTTAAAATTAATACTGTGTTGTGAGGTAAACAAACAGAGCCTATTCCAAATAAACTGGTGAATTTCAAAACTTTTTTTGTATATTTTCTTACTTGAAATTGACAACTTTGCTATTGAGCCAACAACTGGAGCTGTATGGGCTGTGAACCTACATGGTGAATTTCAGTGCAATGAGCAATTGCTAGATGCATAAGCACATACTGGAAAGATGGTCCATTCTCTCTCCCCCCCCCCCCCCCCCCCCCCCCCTTATGATGGCTTCACTAGCATCCTTTTGTCAGTGAGATGAAAACAAGAGGCAGTTCTCAAGCTTTTTTGGATGGGAAGGCGACTAAGTAAGGCTTGTACTGGTAGCTTGGTTCAATGATTAATTAAGCTGATGAGATTCTTGCAAGTTTTGCTTTATTTCACCTTCTCATAAATCTGAGAAAAGCCAGAAACTTGATGTTCACAAACAGTTTTTTTTGTTTAAGCTGCAATATTAACAAAACTCACTTGTCACACAGAATTGGTTCAGAGGTTTTCTGAAAGTACTTTGCCACCTTTGAGAAATATAAGTGAAAACATTCCGCTCACATTTTTCCTTCTTTACGTAACCATGTTGGCTTTACTTGAACATTGTGCTTTTCTCTTTTGTTGCACTTGATTCTTTTAGACTTTGTTACCTTGTATTGATATGCAAGAAAAATGTGATTTGGTGGAAATGTGTTATACATTCTCTGCCTGCCTATGATTTATGCTAATTTAGAGATCATCTTTGCTGTCTCCAGGTTGTTGTTGCTGTTACAACTTCATTTTTCACCGGGGAAGGGCTGTGCAAAGAACTGGTTTACTCTTTGCCCTGAAAGGAATTCTGTTGATGAAGTCTTAGAAAGTTTACTTTGCGCTCCATCCTTAGGAGTTTTATCTTAAACTGTTAGGTATGCTGCTGTAATTGACAACAGCTGTTGCTGAGAATTGTGGAGGATAGACAGTTTCTAAGATAATCAGTTCCTAGTCCATTGGAGGCTTTGTTGATTAGCACGTGTAAGAGCATTTTGGATCAGGAGCCAGTGATGTCTGCTGAGTGCAAATGTGGTATGTTATCTAAACTGTTTGACTTAGGCTCTACACTGCTCTGAAGCAAATAAGTTGTAGGTTTTGTGTGCTTTTTCTTCTGGCCCAGGAAAGGGCCCAAAGCAGTTCAGTCTGTAGTCTATAAATACACACATCTGCGCTTTCAGAGGAGGAGGACTGTTAAACATGATAGAAGGAGTTACTTGATTGTGTTTGGTTGTTATGTTGAACTCTGGTTTTGACTTCCAGAAAGCATACCTGGTACCATTTCCAGTTTTTAGGAAAGTTGTTACTGTGGTCTGTGTTTTATTTAAGAATGTTTTTATCACTTACCCAACTGATACTGTTTTTCTGATGTTGCAACTTCTGTGATCAAAAGGACTTGCAAATGATGTAATTTGGGATCCCCCATTAAAAATTAGTAATTCCTGCTCTTTTTAAGGACATTGAATAGAAAAAACCCATGGCTTCTCTGAATCTTACATGAATCCGTGTGTAACAGTCCTTGAGGAGAAACAGTTTGACCATATTTGTGCTGTGACAGCAAAAGCGAAGCTGGAGCAGTTAGTCAAACTACATCTGGACCTTAGAGATGAACACTGAACATTTAGCATTTTTCTTGGATAAAAGTTGATGAGTTACTAAACAGAATAGAAATGGGTATTCTGCCTCTGTTAATGGTTAGATGTAGATTTCTCAAAAGCACCGACTCGTAACATGACCTGAAGTCACTTTGGAAATCGTTTGAAAATACTAGAAAGAATCAGGTGTTACTGATACTGAATTGAATTCGACAGAAATGAGACAGTACCATGGTGTTCTATTTAAAAAACCCCAACATTATCCTTCTGTACTGTAATTTGGAGGGCTTTTTGTTCTGTTAATGGGCTGGCAAATTGTTATTTTAGGTTTATTAAAGACCATTACTAGCATTCTACTAATTAATCTAGTTGTGTATGTGAAAAGTTCATGTGCTTTCTGAAGTTGACTTGCATTAACTACTGCATCTATCTTAATACATGAGCATTTCACCTTAAATGTATTGCAGCATCAGTTTTTGTTTCAATGGATTTGATTTCTGAACTTCTGGTGGGCTAAGCTTTTTTTTTTTTTTTTTTTTTTTTTTTTTTTTTTTTTTTTTTTTAAGTATATCAAGATACTGAGAATCTACCATTTACTTTTCTGGATGACTTGTTTCAGTGATTCATCTTTGCCACTATTTAAAAATAAGGCATGCAATTATTGTTTGAATACATTTGAATGCATCTGTCTTTCCTTAGTTCTTGTTATCTCATCTGAATTCTCTATCATATCAGGCTGCCTTAAACTTGATTCGTCCCTTTGACACTGTGTTTTCACTCCTCTGCATGGTGGCAGTCCCTAGCATTTAAAGACACATACAGATTTTAAAATATATAGTTTTAAAAGAGCATCAGCAGATCAAAGATTTGCTGGGCTGACTACTCTGGGGCTCTGAGATAAGTTTAACAAGTATGCTGATTTAAAATGTTTTTCTCACAATGTTTTTTAACATCTGATATGGAACATCTGCTTAACAAATGAGTTGGAAGGAAAATCAATATAATGTGATACAATTATACCATTTTGAATCTTTCCAACTATAGAATGAAAGTATTTATTGACTATTTTTGATCTGTCCTTACAATTTTTAGCACTTGTACCATCTCTATCTAGTTATAAGCCTCTTCTTGTTACCAACACCCTTAGTGGTGTGATGGGTGGATGTTTTGTGTCTCTCATATTCTACAGTCTGCAACAGTAATTTATATTGATGGTGATCCAGCATCCCCTGTTCTAAATTGTTGATCCTGCTTATTTTTTAACTTTTTTTTTTTTTTAAATCAGGGTTTGAGATAGTAGGCTGAGCTGTAGCCAAAACTCTACAAAATTTGTTCTTTTGCTAGCTGTACAATTACCTGACCAAAGATAAAAGCTGTAAGTTTTAGTTTTCATGTTTTTCTGTCTAAGATTTTTCTTCCCAATTAATTTTGTTCATAACACTTTTTAGCTTCTGAAAGTTTGAAAACTCAAGAATATGAGCATCGTTGTATGTTGTGTGCTTATATAAAACTTAGTAATCTCTATCTGGCTATGTAATTTGATCATGATCAGTAATTCTTAGGCTATGCCCAGTGTCTACTCCAGTGATTTACTAATTTTAGCTATTATAACGGAATATATGATTATTTCTCTGGTTGTGGCGAGTGCTGTTAGAAAACTGTTGCTAATAATTATTTTTAAATGGATATTTTTACTGTTGGCATCTTACAATCCTGAGATACTAGGTTTCAGTATTAAAAACTTCAGTCTGACTTTTTTTCTTTCAGCACATTAAAAATAGGGCTTACAAAAAAATATCCTACTGTTCTCTAGTTTGAGCTGATGGTCTGTAACAGACCTCTAGTATCACCACCTTCTGAGTGAGGTGATGTATTTAACCCTTAGGCCCACATACAGTCAGGATCCTTTGGTTCTGAATTATCAGGTAATGAATGTCTGAATGATGTTTCTTGGAACCTGGACTGTGCCTGCTTCATCATAATGTTATTTTCATGTAGTCTCTGGGTTTTACACAGGCGGGCCTTTGGCCTTTTTCTTGTTGGGGAGAAGTATAGTTGTGTGATGCACATGGAGAGTAGAGTTGAATTTAGGGAAGGGATGGAATTTTTTGAAAGTTTTAAAGAATATTTCTGGAACTGTAGAAGTAAATTTTTGGTGTTTTGACTTCACTGTAATGTTAGTGTAAGAATTGTACCAGCTATGAGATGAATTGTTATCCAGGCCATTGTTTTGTAACTTAGTGGCTAAAACCAGCTGTTTTAAATGGAGTTACAAAAAACTTTCCAATTGTGGATTAACTGCGATACCATGGAGCTCCTCAAATTCCTGTCATTTTATAAGGGTTTACAATGCTGACCCTGAGTTTTGTTAGCTATAATAATTTTCTTGTTGATAGTTAATTTTATATAGGTGGATGTTTTCATTATCCATGTAATATGTAGTTATTTTACAAGTTTTACAATGCTGTGTTTATAATCTACCTTCCCAGTGTCATGCCTAGCGCTCTTTCCTCAATTCTTAAAGAGTAGCTTAATGCTCAGTCATTACTTGAGCAACACTGATAATCATTTCTTATCTGCTGTGCTTAAGATGTGTCAACAAGCAGTTTGATTTGCCAGCATGCTGGCCATTTAGTTGTATTTCTTAGCTTCATTTATTTCTCATAGTGTTGATGAACATGGTTGTGTTCTGGGTTCTGATATTTTCCATTAGCAGTGGTGGATGTGACCAGTGGCTCCTGCATCCAATATTATGTGGATAAACACACTCCTTCCTTAACCCTCTTTTTTTTCCTACCTGTCATTGTTCAGAGTAATACAACATTTATATCTGGTGAAAGATTTGCCTATGTTTTACTGATTGAAGTCTGACAAGCTGCAGTGTTGAAAACTGTAGTTGTATTTTCAGATCTTCCCCAATAGATTCTCTTTCAAAATTAATATTATTCTCTTTAAGTTACTAGTTTTTCTATCATCTCTGCTTTAGAAGTTTTTGTCAGTGTTCCCACTGACCTTTCCCATGTAAGTTGGACCTCTTTTAAAACTAGAGACTTTCAAGCCTCAGGTGGTAGGTTTCATGTTTATTTCATTATCATGCTTATATCAGCATGATTGCTTGCTGTATAAAACTGAATAAGAGGATCCAGTGTCAAATTGATACTTTGATTTCTTATACCTCGTTATTAACTAAACTTTATCTGGATTATTCATGATTAATGTTTAGGAGTTTTGTAGAGCCTTTCATCTATAAATGAAAATAGCATTAATAATTTGCAGTGAGAGGAAAGTGGCTTATTCAAGGCCAAACAACAACTCAAAGGAAAAGATTCAGTAAATGCAGCTTTTATACTCTCTCATCACTGCTAATATAGGAGTGCATTGTAAAATACTGAATAAATCTTAAATTTTAAATGCACTGGTTAAATGGGAGACATGAAGAGTAATTTAAATATGTTAAATAGTAAGCACTGTAAAAAAAGTTTGATGAGTAGAGTGAGAGAGTAGACGTGATAGAGAACCTGGTATATCTACTCTGAGCAAGATATGACTCTGACCTCAGCAAGTTCAGAGAAGGACCGTGAAGGTGATGCAGAGAGCTACATCACCTGTCCTGTGAAGACAGGCTCAGAGAGTTGGGGCTGTTCTGCCCTGGAGAAGAGAACACACCAGGGAGGTCTTAGGGCAGCTTTCCAGGACCCAAAGGGAGCCTACAAGAAAGCTGCAGAGGGATATTTTTACAAGGACGTGCATTGAATGGGACAAGAGGTGATGGCTTCAGACTGCAATAGGTTAGCTTTAGATTAGGTACTAGGAAGAAATTCTCTACTATGAGGATGGTGAGGCCCTGGAGCTGCTTTTCTAGAGAAGTTGTGGATGTTCCTTTCATGGACGTGTTCCATGTCAGGCTGGGTGGGGCCCTGAGCAGCCTGGTCTAGTGAAAGATGTCCATGCTCAGGGCAGGAGGGATTAGAAGTAGATGATCTTTAAGATCCCTTCTGACCCAAACCAATTCTGGGATTCTGTGATACAAGGAGAATAGACCTAATGCTTATTGGACAAATGGAAGTAAACATTTAGTATACTTCTCTTAACATATATCTGATAAGCTACTTGATAATTGTGCTGGGAATGATAATGGCATTATTGATTTCTTTAGTGAGATGAGTGGCTCTGCTGATACTCCTGTTTGGTTTGTATGTCCTGCTTCCTATAAAACTTTACCTATGCTTTCAGAACAGTTACTTGGGCACCTGCAGAATATACAGCCTGTTACTTTTGTCGGCACCACATACTTAAAAAAAATATGTGGGAGCCTTGCATGTTTTTCAGTTATTCATGAGACAGTAGTATAGTGTTTCTTCTTCTTGGGGCCTGACTTACTTTGAATTCACATCACTTACATTTAGGCCTATGATGCTAATAAATATACACATTTTGGAGAGAAGTTAATAAATTCAGATGTGTAACTGGGAAATTTTTATACATATCTATATAGTTTGGTCTTTTTTCAGACTAAACCTGGTGCTGCTTGTGCCTATTATCTTTTAAATTTCATTATACCCCATAACCTTTATGTGCAATATGTTGAGCAGTCTAGGCTAATGGGACAAAGATTTGAGCTCCTTTGAGCTGTAGATTTTCACTGTAAATTGACATTTGTATGTAAAACTTACGCTGGTTGTTTCTGCCACTTTTACTGCTTCATGGAAATAGTAGCAGATAATTTTGAAGATATTCTTTTATTTCCAAGTATGCAAAAATCTGGATACCTGTAAGTTTAATTTTTGTGTCTGAATGAAAGGACAGTGAGTGAGAGCAAGCAGAGGACAGTGCAACAGACAGGAAGTTGCTGACTTCCTGTAATAAGAGGAAATTCATGTCCCAGTCAGTGGAAAAGTGTCTTCCAAACATGAGTGGCACATGTGCATTGTGCATAAAACACATTTAAAGCATTCAGTCAGAAGTTGGTGCCTTGAGAAATAAAACCAAAGGAATAAAAAAATTATCATTTTAGATTGCTGATGTGTATGCATTACAGTTAGGACTTGTTGAATTTTTTTCAAGTGAAGTTTTCAAAGGTATCAGTCAGTGAGAATTAAATGAAGATGTTTTATGAATGAGGGTAAATTTCACCTTTTGTTTGTGAAATTTACTTCACAATTTTCTGGGGAAACACATTGTGAAATGCCCTTTGAAATTTTACTCAGATTTTATTAGTTGGTAGATGGTCTATTACTTTAAGTAAGTTTTTTTCATGCAGTTCTCTTTTCAAACTAAAAATTCATTCCTATATAGATTTGTGAAAGAAACTGTAAGGCAATATAAATACACTTGATCTGTTTCTCATGAGATTACCTTCTGTAGTCATGGTCAGTTTTGCCTAGTAAAAGACTATTTTGATTTTTGGATTTGTGCTAGTCCTAACTCTTATGCATTATTCCCATGAGTTTTGATTTGCAGATTGCTTGATTTAGGTGCAAGATGATAGTTGAAGCTCCACTGCAAGTCAGGGAATTAATTGGAAAGAGATTTTAAGGGATAGATGGAATGAGATATGTATAAGGCAGGATTATCTGCTGCATTTTCAGTTGACTGCCAGCTGCTTGTGGTCCCTTTCATACTACACATTTTTCAAAAAAGTATATGGACCCAAGCAGCTTGCTGATTGCTTTTGGTTTCCGTGTTTGACCACTGAAGTTGACGGCTGATTTGACACACTTTGAAATAGAGTGTCAGGCTTCATTTTGCAGAGATGGAAAAGCTGCCCTTTGTCTCTTATAACTTTTATTTTGAGCCTTAAGTACATTCTTTGGGGTGAAGTGTGGGGAATTAAGTACCCGAGAAGAAGTGAAGCACATATTGAACAGATAAAAGTTAATGTTAATTCTTAATAACTATAGATGATGACGATGTCAGACATCTATTTGGTGCAGTCATACTGTCTTTACCTACAAATTCAGAATCAGTTAGTCACAGGTTCAGTCCTTAGAAAACTGAGTGGAGAGGAGCAAAGGGCAGTAGCAGCTACTGTAACTGAACATAGAGCTCCACTTTGACACTTTGCACACCTGGTATGGATTAAGGTACACATAGAGAATGTCTGCAACACTGTGAGCTGTTGCAACATAGCATCCTGCTGAGATGCTATGTTACTTTACTGCACTTCTGTGCACCCTGAAGCCTCAGTGATGGGTGAAAGTCCTAACTTGTTTTTTGTTACGTTAAACATTATTTTTCTGCTCTTTAGGGATTTTTTGATAAACTGTCAAAATTCTTGTATATTACATGAAAAATACATAGTTCTCCTTATAAGTCAATATTCAAGTATTCAAAACTGATATATGCCAGGAATTTGGGCATTAGAACTGTTGCTGTTTCATTGCTGTTGGGGGAGACTAGATTTTTATATTAATTTACAGTAATAGTGTGTGATCAGTCATGGTTATAATTTCCACTGTGAGTAATTTTATCTTGAGAAGAGGGCAAATGTGGGCTGAGTGAACATCATTTTACTACTTGTAATAGCTTACCCTGATTGGGATAAAAGTGTGTTGTTAGACTCATGCTATAATATTTGTATGTATAGCTGTTGTTAATTATCATTTAGTCCCTAAGCATGTTAGATACCTTCTAATACAGATAGTCAGTCTTTTCTCAGTGTTTTGAATTAGCTTTCAGTGATACTTGGGTTAATCTTTCATTTTCTGTTATGCTCAAAAGCTTCAGACTCATATTGTCCTCTTCCAGAAGTGATGGATTGGCCTAGGTCAAGCCATATGAGCTTGAGAAAGAACAATGCCTGGATAGAAAGTGGATGACAAGGACTTAAACCAGTGGGTTTAGGAGGAAAACCTTCAGTGTAAAGCTTATTAACAGGTATTGAATAGTCTAATAGTCTTCTTTTCCTTTTATATTTCTTTTTTTTTTTAGCAAAGAGCATTTATCTTGGATCCCTCTTTCCTTTTGCAGTTTTACTTTGCCCTAATGTTCGCAGCTGTGCACTTTCCTAAGCTAGAAAGAAGCTAGCATTCTTTTAAGATTATGCCTTCTGAAAACATGGAATAAAATCAAGCCCAATGACACAGAAAGTGTGTCTTGAACTGGCCATTACTCTTTTTTTTTTTTTTTTACAGAGTATGTCTCAACATTTTGATTGCCTGATTTTTGTGCATGTCAAGCACATACTTCTGTGTTTTCAAGCTGCAACAGAAGTAATTGTAGGGTGTTATTGTGGTTTAACCACAGTAGGCAGCTAAGCACCACGTAACTGCTCACTAGAAAAGAAACATGGGCAAGGAAGAACAAATACACAGCAAGTAAAGATACAGCATTAGGTATTGAAGTAGATTGTATTGGCTCCCTGTATTTGTAGTAGTAGTGGAAGACAGGCTTCTACAGGGGTTTTTTTTCATGTTTTGCATTATTGTACAATGGTATGCAATGATAAGGATGCAAACAAAAAGAATTGCTTATGAGAAGCTTGATCATTCAAGAGGACTGTCCTTACAGTTATTGAAAACTTTGGCAACCAGTGACATGAGCATTTTAGAAACTGTGCACTGAATGGACTGACTGGGAGGCAAGTTGAATCTCATGAGTAAGTGGAGTAAATGAGAATTTTTGATGTATAGGCAGGTTGAGTCTTATATGTATAGGTCTTAAAGCAACAAGAACAATGACAAAGTTTCAGATGAGATCTGAATATATTGGAAGATGAAGAGAAGCTGATGTAGATCTTGTTTTGAACCTAACTGGTAAAAATGGTGACAGAGATGTATTTGATACTGAGAGGTAAAAGTGGTCAAGGTTTTCTCATTTTTCTCAAACATTCAATTTACTTTAGAAAAAAAAAATATCTGTAGCAGTACATTACATTAAGCTGACACTCTTTCTGTTGTGCTCAGTATACCATCTACACTATTTCATCTAAAAAAAAAAAAGTGCTCAAGTTGCCAGCAAGTCTCCAAATTGCTAATACGGTATTTCAGCTAATGTTTTTTACTCGCCCTGACCAGACAACTCTCATAATTATTATTTAGGTTAACGTCAGAGTAAGTGAAGGTTGGGTAGCAGTTTCATTTTTTCAATGTGAAAGAATTTATCTTTCAAAGTCCTGAGTTACATTTTAAATGATTTCATCATTGCAGTGTATCCCAAACTGACAGCAGTAAATTAACTGACATTTCACTTGAGACTAATTTCTGTCTACAGTTAAGAATTTTGCTTGGTGAAATGTTATGGCCATGCCAATTTTATTCTTGTTCATTTTGCTTAGTTTTGAGGGAACTGAAACCAGTGTCAATTCCAGAACTTTGTTTTAGTAGCTAGTAATGGGTTTGTCATGATTCATTGCAATGTCTGTTTATAGCATCCACTGGATACTGTGACTTTCCATGTAGTCCATCTTGATATACTAACCTCTTTTCTGTAACTTGAGATACATGTCTGTAGTTTCACTAACTTAACAGAATGTTTCAAAGTATTTTTACTTTCATGTGACATTTGCCTTTTTCTGAGACTGAGGCCTCAGAAACTGTCAATTCCTCTCCAAGTCCCTGACACCGTTGTGATACAGTGACTTGAAGTTACAGGTAAAAGATGACAGTGAAGTGAAGCTGAAATGCAAGTTCTAATTGCCTGTACAGGTAAACAAATGAAAAAAAAAATTAAAGTAGTATCTGTCATCTTGCATAACTGAGAGAAGGTTTCTCTTGCATGCTGGACATTTGCTATCATATCTTTCTTTCAGAGCTCTAGCTGTGCCATCCATCTTTTTCAGTGTTACTGAAGTGGACTGTCTTAGAGCAAGAGCTTCAAGTTCAACACCCTGCTGTAACCTCTGTTGTCTGTGACAGCTGGCCACAGATCATCTGACTGCCCTGAACTCTGCTAGGTATTATTGCATCTGTGGCCATGTATAAATTACAACAGTCCTTGAAAGACTAGTTATTTTATTAATGCTGTGATAAAAGAAAAAACCTAAACAAATAAGCCCACAAATGCCCGGTGTCCTTAGCTGACCTAGTCTCTTGAGGAGAATTGCTTTGTGACCTCTCAAATTGAAAAAGTTTGACATTGAGTTGAGTTAGCTGCCCCTTATTAGTGATGCAGCTGCATCTTGGTGGTGGAATGGCACTAGATCTAGAGGGAATGACAATGATAAGTCAAGATTAAAGCTGAATTTTTGTTTCTCTCTGCCCATTTGAACATTAATTTGAAATGCCTTTCTACAGAAGTAGAATAAGTTGTTGGTAACCGTGAGAGGCTCCTCAGTGTCTGCCCCATTGTACATGTTGTGATCCCACCAAATGACATTTGGCAGGAAATCTAAATGTCTGTCACCAAGTATAAGCAAAAAACCCCCAATACTGTACTAGGTTGGAATAGATACATCTGAATTTAGTCCCAGTCTACAACTATGCACAATGGAAGTCTTAGGCTCAACATAGCTTAGAACAATCACCTTCACTTGGTTCAGTTGGATGTCCTCTGATTGTGTTCCCTGATTATCACACTTTTTAATGTTCAGTAAGCTGGTATAAGGCCAATTGGTAATGCGTTACTAAGAAAAACGTTTTCATTCATTAATTGAAATAGTTATACATGTGCTTATGCATATTTGACCACTCATCTGTGGTGGATCTTATGTCAGTCAATCTGTCTTGCTTATGACAGTTCATGAAATGTGTTTCAAGTACCGCCTGTTCTCTTAATTCTCTTGAGAACTAAAAAAAAACCCAAAAAACCACCAAGTTGTTTATTTTTTCATTTACATCTCTTTCATAAAGCCATAGTAGGTGCTGGGAGATTTTCAATATTTAGTGAGTATAAGAGGTTCTGTGCATACATATAAGCATTTTAGAATTCTATATCAGATATGTAAACCTTATCTATATGCATAGTATTATAAGCAAATTATGTCTTCGCTTTCGATGAATCTTGATCTTAAGAAGACGTCTGGAGCATTCAGGCCAGAAAACTGCTGCCATTCCTAAACAGCATTGAAATGTACATACATGGGAAAAAAAGCCAAGAATGACTGTTCTGTTCACCACATGGGCTTTCTTTACCTATGCTGGTACTGCTGCAGCCATAGGTCATCAGGAATTTCCTACAGTCCTGTAGTTGGACTGCATTTATTAATTATTAGGAAAAGGTTCTTCACCCAGAGGGCAGTTGAGCACTGGAACAGGCTCCCCAGGGAAGTGGTCACAGCACCAAGCCTGACAGCATTCAAGAAGTGTTTGGACAGCACATGATGTGATTCTTGGTGTGTCCTGTGTAGGGCCAGAAGTTGGACTCAGTGATCCATGTGGGTCCCTTCCAGCTTAGGATATTCTGTGTTTCTGTGATTCTAAACTGAAGTCTGCTTGTTAGGCATTGCTAACCTCAGTGACTGATTTGTGGATGAAGACAATGTTATTGCAGCTGGTTCTGTATTACAGCTAATGAAATGGTCCATTCTTAGATTTGAGCTGTGAGAGGACAACAAAATTTTAAAATTCACATAAGTAAAAGTAAATTAGGCCTGCATTTATTAAGAACTTCGTATCTTAATTTTAATTCTACATCTTATTGTATCAGGATTACAGTCAGTGAAGTGGGAATTTTTGCACAAGGAGTCTCTAGTTCAGCGTGTGGAATAAAGGAGCATGAATGAATAACTAGGGCTTTGAATGTTACCAACTAATAATTAAACAAACAGCTATCTTGATAATTCTTGAATGATGTAAGCTTCATATCGTCTTGTCATGTCACTAGTAGATAAAGATGCAGCAAATTTATTTTTTCTTTTTAAGATTATGTGAAATTTGTATTCAGAGTGTAACTCTTTTGACCCTGAAGATAATCCCTTATAATAAAAAATGTTAACTTTGCATTACATTTTCTAAGTTGATGTATTTTACATTAGTTAAAGTGCAGAAGATTGGTAAATACTAGATATAAAAATTACGTGGACAATATTCTTGCTGTTTATGGTTGACTTGGCTTTTTGTTTAGATTTTGGATTTTAACTGATCTCATTAGGTAAGCTATTTTCTTTTTATAGTAAGTATTGTTTGCATTTGTGTGCAAATTTAAAGTTAAAAAGTGTAAATTTAAGGCATTTGTCTTGAATGCCATTACGTGGCATGTACAGGACAACCTCATGATCAGACCCAGCCAGCATGGCAAGTCCTATTTGACCAACCTGATTTCTCTTTATGACAAGGTGATGAGAGAAAGGCTGTGGATGTTGTCTACCTAGACTTTAGGACTTTGCCATTGTTTCCCACAGCATTCTTCTGGAGAAACTAGCTGCTCATAGCTTGAATAGGCAGATGCTTCACTGGCTAAAAATGGGCTGGCTGGCCAAGCCCAGAGAGTGGTGGTGAATGGAGCTGCATTCAGCTGGTGACAGATCACAGTGGTGTCCCCAGAGCTCAGTAGTGGGACAAGCCCTGTTTTAATACCTTTATCAAGGGTATGGAGGAGGGGATGGAGTGCACCCTCAGTAAGTTTGCAGCTGACATCAAGTTGGGCAGGAGTGTTGATCTGCTGGAGGGTAGGAAGCCTCTGTAGAAGGATCTGGACAGGCTGGATTGATGGGCCAAGGCCAGTGGTCTGAGGTTCAACAGAGCTAAGTGCCAGGTCGTGCATTTTAGTCACACCAACCCCAGGCAGTGCTACAGGCTGGGGCAGATTGTCTGGAAAGCTTCCTGGAAGAAAAGGACCTGGGGGTGCTGGTTGACAGCAGCTGAACACGAGCCAGGAGTGTGCCCAGTAGTCAAAAAGGCCATTGGCATCCTGGCATGTATCAACAATAGTGTGGCCAGCAGGACCCAGGCACAGATTGTCCCCCTACACTTGGCACTGGTGTGATCACACCTCGAATCCTGTGTACAAGTAACACATAGAGGTCTGGAGTAAGTCACGAGAAGGACAGTGAAGCTGGTGAAGGCTGTGGAGTGCTTGAAGAGTTGCTGAGGGAACTGGGATTGTTCAGCCTCTAGAAAAGGAGGCTCAGGGGAGACGTCACTGCTCTCTACAACTACTTGAAAGGAGGTCGTGTGCTGGTGGGAGTTAGTCTCTTCTCTAGGTAACAAGTGGTGAGATGAGAGGAGACACCCTCAAGTTGTGCTGGGGAAAGTTTAGATCAGGTATTAGGAAAAATTTCTTCACCGAAATGCTTGTCAAGCATTGAAATAGGCTTCCCAGGGAAATGGTTGGGTCACCATCCCTGGAGGTAATTAAAACATGTAGATGTAGCACTTGGGAACATGGTAGGCTTGGCAGTGTTAATAGTAGGATTTGATGATCTTAAAGGTCTTTTCCAACCTAAACAATTTTATTCTGTTAAGATAAAATATTTGTAATGGCAAGCATTATGGATAGGTAGCCTATGCCATCTTTTTCTGGCAAGCATATGATGTCACAAAATTATTTTAATATAAAGTATTGTATAGCGTGCTGTACATTACTGGAAACAGCTGTACTAGTGGTATAGAGAATTACTTCAGTGAATTATTTTTAAAATCTTTTTCGCTTCTTCGCTTCTATATATTCTTTTCGTTTCTGTCATTTAAGAGGAATTCTGTTGTCTTGCTCTGCTGTTCTGAAGGCATTTGTCTCTGTTACCAAAATTAATTGATCTGACAGGGGTCAGAGGAAGTATCTGTTGGTTGCCTGCACGGTTTTGCTCCATGCCAAGCAATATGCTTGTTATCATTGTGAATTCTTACGTAAAATGGATAATAAAGTGCTGGTACAGCTAAGTAATTCATTACTTTCCAGATGCCTACTAAGCACTTAGTTCCTCAAGTCAAATATTGGGGTCCTGAGCTTCTGGATGCTTAAGATTTGTTCCAGGAAGACAAAATTGATTTGTGCTTGTAAGTCCTGAGTGACTTCAGTGTTGATGTCAGTGATGGAGAGACCTGCAGCTAAATAAACTTGAACTGACCAATATAGATTTAATCAAGATAAATTTACTGGAGGTGATAGGTGGGAAGAAGAGATTGTGCAGCAATTGGTTGTCCAGTGTTTCTGGCTCTGATTCCAGTCATTAACTTAATTTCTGCTGTTACTCTTCTGTGGGGGTTATGACATCTCCAATATGTAAAAATTACTTTCCTTTGTATGACTTAAAATTTTATTTCAAATAAATTTACATCTAAAATTAGAAAGTAAGCATTGATTAATCTGATTTTTAATGAGTAGCAGCAGAAATGTTAATAAATACACTATAAAATTACACTGAAATGTACATTGAGAGGGAATTAGTGAATGTTAAAAAGGAATGAGAAGACATACGTAAGATACAGGTGGTCATACTGAGAATCAGGAGTTCAGGAAGGATATCTAAGAATCACTTCTGAATAGTAAGCACGGTATTTTCAATTACTTTCATTTAAATTAAAAGCATTAAAATCATGTGTCTTACAGCTGTTAGTATTTAAATGGGAAGAATTTTTGATTCGGACCTCTGTCAGTGAAGTGTTTTATCTTGAAGTCTTGTGGGTAGCACTCAGATTTCCATATGACAAAATACAGATACTCTGGAGTTTAGTCTGTGAACAAATAGAATTATTGTTCAGATTTAGATAGTGAAAGAAAACCTGGGTTAGCTGGGTTAAAACCTGATTAAAAATTTGAGAGTATCTATTGTTAAGAAGTATTGATACTGATTTTAGATTTAGGTGAGAGAAGGAAAAATAAGATTAGTCAGGAAAACCTGTCCTATGGTTGCTTATGGGCCTGGGTCATATATATTTGCCTTGCTAATGCTCTTGTAGTGTGATTAAAAACTTCTAGAGCTCATGACATCAGAAAATTCATTGTGTGGAAAAAACTAAAACATTCACAATTGTTGCCGTCAGCGTTATGTTTGGCTTTGAAGACACTGACTTGTTTTACGGTTTCAGTCAAAGATCAACGCAATCATTTGAGCCTTGACTTTCTCTTACAGGAGTCTGACAGAGCTGGAAGCATTTTCGTCTGTCAGGCTTTTGTTGTTTAAAATCAACTCTTTGACTCACTGACACTGTAATGAGGAGTAAACAAGCCCTATTTCTTTGAGACAATTTGTAGTATGTTTTTAGTGGATTCTGAATTTAGCAGTGCTGGTTTAACAGTTGTTAAATCATGTAACTGTAGTAAACTTCCTTACTAGTGGTAATAATCGAGTTGAGGAAATTAGTTTCACAGACCCCTGTGGAGGGGTTTATCTTTGCTCCTGGTATTGTTGGCTTTGGCCCTCCATTGCTACCTCTCTGCTTGCTTCAGAATACCATCTTCCCAATTCTCCTCTTGCATTTAGCCACTACTTTGTGGTAACAGGGTTTCAAGTGTCCTGCTTGGCCTTTTGTCCCAGTGATAAATGTGTTAATTGCAGGACCACATGTGCTTCTGATCAACTACATGAATTAATGTTCTAATATATGGGGCTTAAAAAAATGCCAGAGAATATCAGTTGTACTAGTACTCAGTTGTACTAGTAAAATTTAGAGGATATGGTGTTGACAAGAAGCTAAGATTTAAATTTCATGTAATTTCTCATTAGGGTATGCAATCGTGATGCCCCTTAAAATCAAGTTAAGAGTCAACATTTACAAGTACTGATCCTATCTAGCAGGTATATAAATATCTGAAGCCTTCTGAATATCTGATGTTAAAAAGAATATAGAACTTTGTGTCTTGCAGAACCTACAATAAAAATAAATTTAAAAAGAGAAAATTATTTAATTCAGGATTCCGTTGATTTAATTCTGTGTTCCAACCAAAGAAAGGTTATTTTTGTTTATTTCTTGGTAGTTGGTTGCTGTCTATTCAGCATGCAACTTATTCTTCATTGATGATATTTTCAGCAGACCTGAAGGTTATGAGAATTAGGTAGCAAGAGTTAAGGGAAGGTTATGTTGGCATAATTATTTAATTTGACTCTTGTCTTCCATATTCCATCTGGGATGAGCTAAAGCATTCTTTCCATGATTTTTCAGTACTTTTATACTTTCATTAATTAATGTTGAAATCTATCACCAACAAGTGAAGTTGTGTATTCAGAATATAGAAGAGGTTGCCTGCTTATTTATCTGAAAAATAATGTAGTTATCCTTCACTGGGATTTTGTTGTAAAATGTTAGATAAGGAAATAATAATCTCTTTGGGAGGAGGAAAAGAAAACCCTTCTTCCAGGCATCCCAAGGTTAATAGATTGTAGTTGGTCTGAAGTAGATTAACCATGTGTGTTCCTTGGTTTGAGGTTCTGTTAAGAATTCCACTTAGACATTCACTCAGTGAACAAAGAGACAGGAAGGGGAAAAAATCTCAGATATTTTGAAAACACTAAGTGAAGGAAACTCTTGCATAAGCAAATATTGCCATTGCCAACACTTCCATTTTTTTTTTTTTGACTAGTCCCTAGGTTGCTAGAGCAATTCCTTTGGTCATGGGAGATCAGGTTCAATGAACTCCTTTTTCACCAGAGAGTTATCTTGTACCTGTTACTTCTATATTGCTGCTGGATGTTTTGGTTATGACTTGTCTCGGGTATCTCTTGTCTAATTAAGTTTCCCATTGTAGAAGTTAGAAATTCACCAAGAGTGAAAATAGAATTCAGGGAACCTATTAATGGGTGAATACTGTAATTGCATTTCTCTGACAGTGCGTGTTTTTATCTGAAGTGAGGCAGAGATAAGAGAGTGCAAATGGCTGCTCTCAATCAGAGAAGAGATTGGCTTCTCCCCTTTCTGTAAGTCCTCAAACCAAGTACACCTTAGTAAAAAGAGGGTGATACTTATTTTCGTCATCTAACGATGAGGTTCTTTTTGACTGCAAACTGCCTTTATAGATCGAATAAGAGGTACGATCATTGCCAAACTGATCAAACTGGAGACTAACAAAAGGTGCAGCTCATACAGTTAATTTTCTGTTCCACTGTTAGCTGTAACTATAGGAGAGTGTAACTCTGTTGATTTGAATTAGCTTTAAAAGGCATTGGTACAAGTATGTTTTATTGATCATCATAGTGAAGGTTCTATAAGGAAAATAATAGGGTCCTGAATTAGAGGTGGCACAATAAGAAACTTTGAATTTAGTTGGAAGCTTTTGTTTTGTTGTTTTCAGGTGATATTGTAGCCTGAGACATCTAATCTGTTGTGCCTAAAGATGAAAGAATTGCTTCCCCTATAGAAATTAGATACACAGTTGCTATTGGAAGCATTTTATCCACTTGCAATCTAACATTTGGAGTTCTTTTCTTTTATAAGAACTTAAATTCTGTATTTCATTCCATTGATGATGTCCTAACCCTGGCTTGAATATTTTCAACAAGTAGTTAGAAAAGAGATGAGTGCAATATTGTTACATCATGTAAAATACTAATTTGTCTTAATGAGAGATTTACTTTTAGTTAAAGGAATGTAAACAGTGAATGTGTACAAAATATATCAACATAGTCTCTACATAGAACAACAAAAACTGATTTTTGGATATTCAGATTTAATTCAAATATGTCATTTAATGCAGTCATAATGACCTTTTAAAGTCAGTAGTTAATGTTTTCGTAATTATGTCTCTTTTCAAGTACTTTATGTAGAATAATATATTACTATGTAATTTATTACCTGTAGGACTACCACTAATACCCATTATCTTGAAAATACTATGAAATTTTCACAGTTGTATTTTCCAATGTCCTTTGTGTTTAGATTGTCAAAAAAACCCAAACAAACAAGAAAGAAAAAAAAACAAAAATGAAAAGGCAAGGGATTTCATTTTTCCTACTTACCACTAGTTCAGGCAACTTGTCTTGTTGAGCAATATTACCACTGGTTTAAATATTGACATTTAAATTTCTGTTGGTTGAATCTTTCCTTCTTTTTACTGTTTTATAGGATACTGACAAAATGATAGCATTTTTAACAATCTGTTTTTCCAGGTAAAACTGGCCTTCTAATTCATCTGAGTATATTAGAAGTCACAGCAATGTCTGACATTTGCTTTTGTGTTTTGCAGACCATTTATTTCTACCCTTTTATACTTAAAAGTGAAGCCCTGATTTTTATTTCGTTAATAGCCTCTTATACTATAAATCTAATCTGTTTTGGGATTTGAGTTAAAAAACTGTTCCTGATCTTATTTTAGTGGATAAACCAACTACTTTACAGAGTGTTTGCTAACACAGGTAGCTGTTTTATTGATGAATATAGAAAAAGCATATAGTCCAGTGCTTTGTTCCATTCCTCTAATTTATGACACTAGTAATAATAGATGATGAATGAGATATCCAAAACATTAATAAATTATCTGAAGATGTGTACTAAATCAAAGAGGAGGAGACTAAGAAATAATCTCATATAATGCCTCCAAGAAAAGTAAGCTAATTCCAGAGTCATTTATTCAGCAATATGCAAAAACCCTGAGAAATTTGTTGAAATTGAACTGCTATAGTTAGTATGAGATTAATATAACTCAGCATTTCAAATGTGCTATAATAGACATTTGGATCGCCAGTTTCAGGTGGCAAGAGATGTAAAACTTACTGACTAAAATCACTCTTAAATGTTTAAGTTAAAACGTTGAGTTTAAGCATATTTAAAATAAAACCCAGCAATTTTGCCCTACAGTGATGATACTTACATCCTCTTCCCTAAATTCGTGTATCCACTGACAGGATTGAAATATGCAGCAGTTTTCTGCTGTGGTTTGCATTTGGTAACTTGATGATTCTGTGTAAAATAGTTACTTGTTCAGAGAGAATCTGTGCAGCCTTTCATTTTTCCTAGCAGTGGAGTTTCTATGTTTTGTCCATTTGGATGCCACAAGGCATAGTTCTCCTGGTGACACTGGGAGTTTACAAAGGAGTCTTCATGTCAGAAGAGGCATTTGGGCCACTTCTGCAGTATTCATGTCCCACTTTGTTGTAGACAGGCAGCATCCAAGTAGTGGGCTGGTTTTATGCAAGAAAACTAATGTCATTCTTATTAATCTATTTTTTAATGTTATCAAGTCCATTGAAATTCAGTCACCATGATAAAATAGAGTGACATTTAGGGAGGGCAAGTATTGGTTGAAATGAAACATCTTGGAGGTGGTATAACGTTTTCTGTTTCAAAAATTGAGACTTGGAATTTTGATGAATGTGATTTTTATTGCATTTAGATAACCTGTATGTGGACTTAGATAAATTTGTCATCAAAATAATAAATATTTTCTTTAGTCGTCTCTCTGTACCCATTTTTTTGTTATTTTTCCTTCCATGCCTTGTGCCTTTGCTGGAGTTCATATGACTATACAGAACTGATCCAGCTGATTGATAATATATTTTTTCTATATTGAGGTTATACAGTAAGTTGCAAAGTAGTTAAATGTTTTTGGTATGAAGTTAACAAAACATCCTGAAGACTATACTTTCTAGGCAATGAAAGACCCTTATCCCTGATGATTTTTGATATCTAATCAAATTTCATCACCTGTGGATACAGGTAACTAAACTTACCTACTTAGTTGTAGTCAATGTACCCGTTTCCATAATTATTTCTTCTATGTGAAATAGTGCCAGAGGACACATTATTGTGCAACAGGAGCAGTATAGTAAGTGGTTTTCTATATTTTGTGAATTTAGCTTCATATTTGTGACTAAGATTTTGTGTAGACTTGGATACTAAGCCACTCATACTGAACTTCGGGATTTTTTTCATTCATCTGTCCCTGTCACAATCCTCTTAATAGTCCTAGTGATCCAAAATGTCTGGATGGTGGCTTGCTATACCTGAACTCATATTTGTCTTAGAACTGTACATTTTTTAGATACACTATTTTCTAATTTCCCAGAATGCGTTTTTTTGGTCTTCTTTCTATACATAGCCTTAATTTAACCCTTAACTGTGGAATTTATTGCAATTCTTCATCTAAAAGTTGTCATCAGAAATTATCACCAGTTGCTTTCTACTCTTTGTATTCTCTCAGTTTTTAGTAAATACAAAGAGTATTGTTAATCATATGCTACTTCTGATGATCAATTTTCAAGACAAGCAATTAACATTGCTTAAAAATAGTGAGTAGTAAACTATTTTCTTTTGTTTCTACTTTGATCTAGGTTTAGGCATCTTGTGAAAATATTTATATAAATTCTAACGTAAATGAATCATAGAATCAAAGAATATCATGAATTCGAAGGGGCCCACAGGGATCATCAGGTCCAACTCCCAGCCCTGCACAGTACAGCCCTAAGAGTCACAGCATGTATCTGAGAGTGTTGTCCAAACGCTTCTTGAACTCTGTCAGGGTTAATGCTGTGACCACTTCCCTGGAGAGCCTGTTCCAATGCCCAGCCACTCTCTGGGTGAAGAACTGTTTTCAAATATCCAACCTAAACCTCCCCTGACAAAACTCCAGGCCATTCCCTCAGGTCCTGTCACTGGTCATCACAGGGAAAAGATCAGTGACAGGACCTGAGTCTTACAGTGTCTGTCAGTGACAGACACTTACAGTGTCTGTCAGTGTCTCCACTTCCTCTCACAAGGAAGGAAATTGTAGCTGCCCGTCTCCCCTCAGTCTCTTCCAGGCTGAACAAACCAAGTGACCTCAACCACTCCTTGTATGTCTTCCCCTCAAGACCCTGTGTCCTCCTTGGGGCCCTCTGCATCTCTAATTGCTTTATATCTTTCTTCTATTGTGGTGCCCAAAACTGTGCACAATATTCAAGATGAGGGCACCCCAGTGCAGAGCAGAGTAGGACAATCCCCACCCTTGCCCAGTTGGCAATGCTGTCCCTGCTGCACCCCAGGACAGGGTTGGCCCTCCTGGCTGCCAGGGCACTGCTGATTCATATTCAAGTCACCCATGACCAGGGCCCCCAGTCCTTTCATGGGGCTGCTGTGCAGCCTCTCATTCCCCAGTCTGTCCATACATCCAGGGTTGCCCTGTTCCAGCTGCAGATTCCAGAATTTGCCCTTGTAAATTGCCATGCAGCTTCTGATTGCTGAGCCCTTTAATTTCTAAGATGGTTCTATAAGGCCTCTCTGCCATGGAAGGAGTCAACAGCTCCTCCAAATTTAGTGTTGTCAGCAAACTTAGTATACCTTTGAGTCCTGCATCCAAATCATTTATGAAGACACTGAAGAGAACTGGCCTAACATGGAGCCCTGCAGAACCCCATTAATGACTGATTGGCAGCTTGCTGTGACCCCATTTACTGTGATGTAAGTGAATGTGCCATATTTATGAGTCAGATTAGGACTTCTTTGGCTCAGTCAGCCCATATGTAATGCAGTTTTTAAATTTTAATTTTTTTTCTTCATAGCTGACATGACCAGGTTTGTAATTTTTAACAGTGAAGTTCAAAGACAAATGGGGATAGAAAACATTTTTAGAAACTAAGAATTATATCTATTTTCTAAGTTTATTAGATATTTACGTGATAAATATATATGTAGATTTTATTAGTCTGTCTGTTTTATTTTTCCCACTGTTTTCTTCTGGCTGTTTATATTGGAGTTTCACATATAAGTATAGGATCTTTACTTCACCTTTTATTATGGTCTGCCTCAGCTACAAAAGTATAAACCTTACAGTCAGTCTTCAAGGTAGTTAACTCATAGCACTGAGTTGTAAAAAAGAAACCAGGGTCTTTCTGCACTTATATCTGTGGTGTTCAAATGGGGTTAGTGATTATAGTAGAATGTATTTCCTCTTTCTGCAGACCTGCAGACTTTCTTGTTATGTTCAGAATTAAATCAAGATCTGTTGAAGGCCAAGAAGTTGTTTCCCAGTAAGGGAAAGATTGAAGAGAATTTATTTGCCTTATTGGTATTTGTCATGTTGCCAGACCTTAGTTTAAGGAAAAGCATACATTTACTAACTTTTTCATTATGTTCAATGTGAAATCAAGACATTTTAAAAATCAGAGTAGTCAATTGAAGAGTGTTTTAGGGGTTAAGGTGCTTATTCATGGTTGTGAAATGTGACTTTGAGTTTCTTCTGTCTCTGGTCCATTACAAGAACTTGAATAAGCATTGTGTATCTACAAGAGTGCACTAGCATCTCTTTTTGTTGTGGAAAATGTCTCAGAATCTCATAGTGGATAAATCTCGCTTGGAATTAATTGAAACTACCAGACAAAAAGAGAATAGTAGCAGAACTTGAAGTGTACAAAGCTCACCTGAATAAAAGCTGAACAGTCCCTGCACCTCCTTCAGTTATTTGCAGAAAATAGAAAGATTCTGCATTTTGCAGAAATTAAACTATCTATAGTGGTATAAAAATATGCTGAGAAAGGGATCCAGCAGCTTTTGCTTTACCAAAATTGGTGCATGATCTGTTAGTACAACAGCAATTAAGGCCTAAATTGGGAGAGCCCTTCTATAGAACATAACATGGTCTGATCTTTTTGAGTAAGATGCAATATCCACTCTTTTATATGAATAGACTTAAAGAACAACCACCATTAATTGTGGAAGGTAATGACTGCACGTTGTATAATCTTAGAAGATAGTCAGTCCTCCATGTGAAAATGTGTGCAATTTGTAATTTCTTTTTTTGTGCTTCCAGAAATAGGGCATCCAAAATAAAAATCTAATTGCAAAGAATAAATTTTCAGCCATGTAAAAAAAAAAACCAAAACAGTTCAGTTAATATATTTAGTCATGACAACAGAGGAACCCTTTGGCCTTAAACATATTACTTGAAAAATAAGGATCCTAAATGTAGTGTTGTACTCTGTCATACATATATATATATACTCTGTCATATATGACATCTGGGAGCTTATTGAAATCCAGGAGTGCATGAATAAGGTTCTTTGAAAAAGAGAAATGAACTTTTAAGTGGCAAAACGAGAATATTAAATAACTGCAAACTACTTATTTGCCCAGTCCATTTAAGTATAAATTATCTTTCATCAATTCTAATAAATTGACAGTGCATTGTTTAAATAAATTTTAGACACAATAGAAGCGTGTCTGTAATTGGAAAATTAAATTTTGCTACCAGAATTAAGATTCTTTAGTTTGGAGTACTTCCAGGTTTAACATATTATTGAGAAGTTCCCATTCAATACTGCAAATCAATACAATGAAGGGTAAGTTGTGAAAACTGATATTAGTTTTATTTTCTTATAAATCAAGAAATTGGTAAAATGTGCACTTACTGTTGATCATTAGAATACAAAACTATCTGTTAAAATCAATTAACATGCATATCTGATGACTGATTGTATAAATATGAAAGTTAAATAATTGTAATCGTTAACCATGGCTGCAGGTCATATGAGTTGTCAGCTCAAAAAAACTAGAGGAGAAAGAGGTTGATTTGCATATATTTAATGTAGCATGATGTACATGTGGGAATTTGAGATAAACCTTTGCTGGTAATCTGCTTGTTTTTATCTAAAAATCGACTAGGAAATGTGGGTCATAACAGTCAAATGAGCTATGTCTTGTATTGATAAGAGTTGATTCAGTAGTTTGGGATTTAACATTTTGCTATGTTTCAATATTTTAAAATAGAATTTACCTTAGACACAATTGGAAGAAGCTGGTTAAAAAGTTATTCAGAAATACTTGAAGTTTACACCAAGAACATATTCAAAATTGTATGTTAAACTCATATAACATTGTAGGACTGAGTTACTTTCACTGTTTTTAGTTAGACTTATCAATATGTATAATAAACACTTTTTTTACTTTTTATGATTAAAAAAATCAGATACATTTAAAATTTTTGAAGTACTGCACTGCATCACAAAAGTATCTTTCTATGTGAAGTGGACCAAACAGATAATCTTTAATTTAATTGATCAATTGTAATAAATAGAGGGAGAAAATTGTAGCACAAGAATGAACCTTCTAGTCTTGAAATATTTATGCATTATTTAAGTTCCTAAATATAATAAATGATTGCAGGTTTCTTTTTTTTTTTTTTAATTGATAATGCAAAATATTTTGTGTAATGTTATAACAATTCCAGGAATTGTGGGTCAAAATATAGTGGTCAGTACCTTACATTAACTATAATCTGGTTAAGATGGTGTATCCAGCCTTTCTCTTTCTCCTTGTGTTTTCTCCTGAGTATTAAAAAAAATTCCTAAATTTTGATATTACATAGCAATCTCTTTCTAAAATTTCTGTTTTCTATATTCCTGAGTTCCCAAAGGAAGGAAGCAGCAGAATGTGGTTTGTTTTGGTCTGATTTCTACCTTCAAACTAAGAAACTTTCTGGTAATGACAGTAATCAAAAGGTGGAGAATGAAATGGCTTTGTTGCTCAGTCCTTTTACTGTGAGCCTGATTTATAATTTTGTCATTGTAAATATTTGAAATTGTTCTTGGGTGTGGGATACAATTAATTTCCTTGAATTATCACCCAGATTAACTTGAGTGTCAGCAAGGGAAGCCTCCCTGTGGAGGCTATGACCTGTTGTAGCACAGTTTCTCAGATTGGGTAAAGTAGAGAATGAGATTACTCAATTTTTGCTGTTCTCCTCTGTGAAGTATACCTGAACATCAATGCCTTTCTGCATTAGTGTTCTGTAGACAAATCTTCCTCATGATGTGCACGTTGTAAGGCACCTATACGATGTTTGAGGCCTGGAGGGGGGGGCGGTAAAAGGATCACCTGGCAGAAGAGAGGAAGGAAATCTAATTCGGTTTCTGTCTTTGTCTCTTGTGTAGGGTGGAATTTGCATGTGATTGCAAGTTGGAGGAAGGTGGCAGTATCCCAGGTTATTGGCTGATTTGTGTCCCTCTTAATGATTTACATGTCTTTTTTGAGCAGGTGATTATGACCCTCCAGCTTAGACAGAAGTAGTTGTGTGAGGAGGTGAGTTCTGTAACCACAGATTAGAAGCCCAAATTAAACATTAAAGTAATTAAAAAAAAAATTTAAAAGGAAGGAAAAAAATTTGGCTTAAGACGTCACTAACTGTAATTACAGTTTTAGCTCTACTGTAACTCATTGGTGAAAAGTCACTGCTACCAGAGGCTTCAAAGCTGCAGATGAGTGCTCTATGACCAAATGATTCTTCCTGTAGAAGGTCTGATTCCAGAACCTCCAGAGCCATTGTATGTCTCAGTTATCCTCAAAATCTTTTAATGTCTGAAAGTGTAGGCTGCTTTTACAAGGACCCATTGCTTTTGAAAAGAAGCATTTAGGATATATATGATTTGTTTTGGGGCTGGATGGGATTCAGAGATGTGGTGTGGGAATTAATTGTCATTTTCAAAGAGAAATCAGTACACTAAAAGGGAATACCTTAATAACAAAAACAGTCTCATTTGTCCCACTTCAAAAACACATACTATGAGAAGAAAGTGCTTCAGGTTCCTTAAAATATAGAAGTTTTTGTGCTGTTGTGTCTTGGGGCTTGCAGTGTTATTAGCTCAAAGGCGAGGTATGCTTTTTCATGATGACTATATTTAGCCAGGAGGAATAGTCCTTTTTAAAGCAAATTGAAATGAGTGTATGAGAGCATGAAATTGTCAGCAGCGCTGGTGCACAATTACATTACTTCTACATAGTCTTTTGAATGACCACACAACAGAACAAGTGCTTCATTTCCACTGTGTTGATTTTTCTTGACAAAACATGGCAGTCTATCCAAAGGAGGGTGTTTAGCCAAGATAAATATAAAATTTATGATTAAGCAAAGTGTTTTCTTACCATAATCCCTAAAGAGAATTTGAGACTTGTTAAGTATAACGTGCCTAGGTAGTTTTAAGAGTAAATTATCCTTTATGCTTTTAAATGCTGAAATACAGCAGCACCATCAGCAATTTGAGCTATTACTTGCCGAAACAGCACTGCACACTGACTTCCTTTGAAACAAGTAGCAAAAAACCATGCATGTATACAATATATGATGTATTCTTTCATTTTTACAGTCCAGAGATAAAGAATCCGTGTCAGTAGCATGGTTTGTAAAACTGTCTTGCTCTGTCCTGTATGTAATGTGTGTTATGGAAGAAAGCAAATAAACCTTTTTGACGGATAGAAGTTGATAGCATGATTACACTTGTGGCACATTTCTTTAACTGCTATATTTACAGAGTGCCACTTTGAGGAAAGCTGTAGTGACTGTTAATATTATTCATTAAAATAAATGGGGACTGAAAATTGATTGAGAAGAGTGGATTTTGACCTTTGTGGTACCAGTGTTGGCTTTGGAATGCAGTATTCTAATTAAATTGTGAATGTAGTTAGATAGTGGATATTAAATGATCTCACTGTATTCTTTCAAGGACTATGAACTTCCCAAATCAAGGATAACATTAGATGTCAGCCAAGTATTTTGTCCTTCTCGTGGTTTGTCTTTACATCTGAATTAGTGCCAGTTTGCACAGATTGTGTGTCAGCTTAAATACAAGAAACAGGCCTCAGTCTGCTTGAACTCGTTCCACCAAAGACTTCTAAAAACTTTCGGTAGTCTGCGAACTGTATTGGTTGTTTCACATTAAGTTGCTTTGTAGAATTATAAAACAGCTTTTCCTGTGCTTTCAAATAAAATGTTGTCATCTGCTAATGAATGAGATACCATCTGTAATAATTAAGGTTATTCTACTTGTTTTTCCCCTGCAGCAAAACTTCTGAAGGTTTGCAGAAGACAATAAGAGAACCACCAAGAAGGCTATTGCAGTGTTGTAAGTACTGCACCCAGGAAAAAAAAAGACAAAAAACCAAAAGAAATATGTGAATTAAGAATGTTGTAAAGAGATTTTCATTTTTGGGGGGAAAAGTGAGCTACATAAAGGGATTACATGTAAAATACAGAGCAGGATGTATTGTAGCAATCATGTTAATAATTTACAAGGGAAAAACTGCACTCTTGTAAAATCTAAAATTGTATCCTTGTGCAGTGTAATCAGGAATTCACCAATAGCAGTGAAAAATATTTCTCTATCCACCAAAGATTGATCTAGTTTATATACATTTGTTTATTTAAAACTATCAGAATTTAGAAAATCATTGTAGTTTTGTAGGTTTGTCATTTGTTTTAGTGACTTATTGTTTAGGTTATTTTGCAGAATTATTTATTTGCTGATTTATTTATGTATTTCATTATTTATTTATTTGATTATTTAGTAAATTATTTATCTGATGAATTATTAATACATCTTCATGACATGCTTTAAATTATTTATAACTTAATTTTGAGTTTATTGCTTTTCGACGCTGCATTGTTACTGACTAGTTTTGATTTTTTTTTCTTAGTTCTTGAAAATTAAAGTACTAGCTCTAAGGCAAAAGTATATTCTTTGCAGAATCCATAGATGGTTTTCAATGAAGTAATTTACCATGTAGATACTAATTTTGTTTAGTTTTATATTGCTTAATACCACTTTTCTACTTATTTAGCTTTTGCTGCTATGATTTCATAGGTGTGTCAAGATCAAATGAGTGACCTTTAAGGGGCAAAGATAAATGTTTACTTTAAACTGTGTAGAAACGGAGTAATTTTATTTCTCCATAACAAGTACTCTTTATTCTTCAAGTTAACGTATATTTTTGTCCCGGTAAAATGGATGTTTTTAAAATGAGGTTTTGATGTTCGAACCAATACGTTTAACTTTTAATAAGAAAATATTCACACTATTAATCTATATGGAGAGTTCTTTTTCAGTAGTAAGGTTTTAGGTACATGGGGAGGAATGGTGCTATCTTTAGACAAATGCAGAAGAATATACATGTTGAGGGGAGGAAGGTGGATAGTAAGGGCTTTTTTTCTCCCAGTGTTTTTTGCATGCATAGGAATTTATAAGCTCTTCAAATTTAACATGCCTCTGTTACCGTACAGAAATTACTTTCAGGTTCTGTGATCACAAAGAATCATTTCTAGTGCACAACATAATGTGAAACCTGGTTTTGTGTTCCTTTCCTCTGCCAATCCAAAAGGTCTGAAATACCATCTTTATTCCATAGAGGCTCGAGTGAATGTATAAGGGCAGTGTAAGGGACCAATTTCAGGCTTTAGGTGTGAGCACCAGCTCAACAGAGGTTAAAATCAGTGACTGTGATGAGAATTTGACTTGGAGTCAATTATGACTGATGGGCACTTCAGGGCCAGTGAGCCACCTTGTTGTGGCCCCCTGAAGTTGTTTGGCCTCAGTTCCCAGCGAGTACCTCGGGTAGTTGAAACCACCTTGCAGGACTGACAGCCCCATTTCAGAGCTGTAGTAATAGGGCAAAGCAGCAATTCCTCTGCAGAAGTGCCGTGTGCATAATGTGGCCTTTATTCTATGTTTAGTGCTTGAAATGAATTACTATATACTTTAAAGTTTTAACACAGCATGGAAAGACTGCATTGTACATTTCAAGTTTCAGTGCTGTTGAAATACAGTAGAAATGGCCTCTGTAGACAGGTTTCACTATAGAACTTAAATTATGCATGTGTATATCCAAATTCCTTATTTTGAAATATTGAATGTATGAATATTTAATTTGTATCTCGCTTTAGTATCTTCATATGCTTGCCTTAAAGGAAGCTGTTTCCTTTGATTTATATACATGGATAAAAATGTGTGTACAGTATGTATCAATAGTTTTCTCTCTGTAGTGTTAGATGAACAGCTTTAGATAATGATAGCTACTGATTTTTATTCTGCAGCTTGCTACCATTGTATAAAACGTAAATTTGCCGTATTTGTTCTATTAATCTTAGTTGAATTTCAAATTCATTTGCTTTCCAGAAATATTTTCTTAATTACATGCGTTAAGAAAAGTCAAGTATGTTGCGGATCTTAATGATGCAGTATTTTTGGTCTGTGCACAGTAACAAAGCTCTGAATATTATTATTTGGGGCAGAGTTCCAATCTGAAATTTACATTTCTCCTTATTTGAATGTTTTCACTGAAGCTGAGAACTCCAAGGGAGTTCCTCAACATATCCTAGTTTATGCGATATGCTCTCTGAAATTTAGTACACTCTTATTTCCTTTTGTAAATGAGGTCTTATTGTTGAATAAGACCTATTATAATCAGCTACAAAGGTAAGTGCTGTCAGTGCATTCTGCCACCAGTTTCTTGAAGTATGAAACACTCCATGAAAGACGTGCTACTACTGTTATGGGATAATATAACGCAGCTTATGTGTTGGCACTGAGAGTAGCTACTTCATAATGATGACAAGTGAAAGTACAGCCAAAGGTCACATTAAACAAGAGATTTCTTTCACACCTCATCCATTTTCTGGATGTGGTATGAAAATAGCTTTGTTCCCCATACTTCAGTATTTTTAACAAGGAAGTTATCTTGAAGTAATTTTTTATGCTTTGTATATTACTTTGTTCATGTTTTAAGAGATAGACTATGGAATTCTAGCATGCTAAATTGATGCTACAAAAGTGTTTGAAATTAGCTTAAATTTTGGGTGCAGTTAGACAACACAAGTGGTATTTCATCTCACTACATTTTTTAGTTTGCAGATTTGCCTAAATACATAGTTTAAGTTCTAGAAAAGGAACTATTGATGTGTGTTGTGGTTTAACCCAGCTGGCAACCAAGTACTTTGTAGCCGCTCACTCACTCCCCTCTCTGCGCATGATGCGATGAGGAGTAGAACTGGAAAAAGATAAAACCCATGAGATTTTGCAATAAAAGTTGAAACAAAGTAAAATATTGTAATGAGAAGAGAGAAAACAGAGAGGAGGAATTGAACCCAGGAAAAACAATTAAAAAAAAAATAAAATTGCTCACCACCTGCTGACTGACCCCCAGCTTGTGTCTGTCCTTTAGCAGTTATTGGGTGTCCTCTGGTCAACTCCCCCCATTTGTATACTGGGCACGATGTTCTATGGTATGGAATATCCCTCTGGCCAGCTTGGATGAGCTGTTCTGACTGCTGCCTCCCAGCTTCTTGTGCACCTCCACACTGGCAGAGCAGGAGACACTGAAAAGTCCTTTGACTTAGACTAAGCCCTGCTTAACAAAAACGAAAACATGAGTGTCTTACCAACATTATTCTCATCCTAAATCCAAAACACAGCTCTTTATAGGTACTGAGGGAGAAAATGAACTCTATTGCAACCAAAACCAGGGCACTGTGCAAAGTATTTATATTGATGTTGTATGACCATGGGTTTATTCTTTTTTGTATATTTTAAAAAGAAAGATGCTTTTTTTTTCTGAATTAGTCTGTTCAGAAATAGGAAAAGAGTCAACCTGGCTGTATCGATAGTTTCTTAGCTCTGCTTTAATGAGATCCTACCAGTATTGTTAAAGGATAATTTCTGCTGAAATGGTGAACCAGGATGCTAAAATAAGGTGACATTTTAGAAAAATGATTAGTAAGTATTAGATAATGAACATGAGGCTGACTTGTTTCACGGAGAGTGTTAAACAGTTAGGGGATACTCATTGGGAAGCCTAAATCTGGTATATTATTGGTAGGTATATTTCTGTTCTAATCTAACTCCATAGAAATTGCAGAAGCCATATTAAGCTCTTCTTCAATTTGTTTCATACAGATAAAAGAATTTGCATCTCATGACTCACATATTTCCTGTTGTATCTTTAATACAGCCATTTTTAGTATTTTTCTTGCCTCTTTCCTCTATTGGTATGCTTAGAGAGTCTGTGTGTAGGAGCTTGTTATTTCACCCGTGAGGCAAGGAGGAGTTCAAATCAATAGCAGTGTGTTGTTGACACTAAATGATGTTTCTTCTTGCCACAATAAGACTTGATTTTGTCATCCTGATGATGCTAGCTTGCTTCACAGAATAGGGATCAGCACTCTCTGGAATCAAACTTTACAAGTTTAAAAAGAAGGAAATACTAGAAAAATAATCCAGTATTTGTGGCCAAATACATGTGTTGGCTTTGTAAAATGAATATTCAAGTTCTGTTTCATTTCATAGGGTAGGTGCTTTGCAAGGCATTTTCGAAGTCTGTGTTAAGGGATGTGGAACTGATCAGAGCTGACATTGATGAAAGTCTGATATTTTAAAAAGATATGTTGCAGACATTATTTAAAATACAAGTTCACATGAAAGATGGATCTTAGTAAGACCTTGGCTAAGAAAATCTAAAAAAACAAGAAATCTCAAGCCAATAGAAATTCTGTGTGTTTCACAGAAAAATCTTTGCAGCACTGCCTAGAAAGAGAATGTCTACAAGAGGGAATAGGTACAACAAGCAAAATGTTACTAGGCCTGGTCTATAATTGCACTCTAAAGCATGGTCCAAAAGGAATAAGCAGTTATTCCTGACTTGAACTAAGGATCCCATAAGGAGGCTGCAGCTATGGGAAGATGTGAATTTGGAGAAATGGTATAACCATAGTAAGCAATACTATGATGGTAGGAATTTCCAGGCTTAATTTTGGTAGCAGCAGTGGGTTATTAAGAGCATGGAGTCTTTTTTGTCGGACATCTGAAAGCAGTGACAGAGTTGAATCATTCTATTATGTTATCAAAATACCTACTTAAAACAATATTTATGCATTTATTTACATACTTTTCACTGTATGAAAGATGCTACTTTTTTATCTGAAAGAACTTTAAAAGGTATGTCTGCATGATTAAACATTCACATTGTGAATTGTTCTGTTCGCACTGTTATCACTGTTTTGTATTTTTATGCAAAACATGGCTTCTCAGATGTTCAGTTTAAGCTGCAATCTAATATTTTTTGGTTTTACAATATCTCCTTTTCTCACTTCTTCTATAAGCTATTCATGAAGTCACCTAACATAAACTGTCCATGTATTGTGGTATATTTCCTGGAGAATAAATGTCTCCTATTTTGCAGGCAGTGAAATAAATCCTCATGAGAACTACAGTAACTAGTTCTATTTCAGTAATGGTAGTGAATATTAGATTAAGCAATATTTGGTGGGGTTTCTTTGATTTATGTTAACTGTGGGGAATGGGTAGTACCTAAAAGATGACTATCAACTTGAGAAACATAGCTTTTTGAGTTTATCAGCCTCAAATCCCAAATGTTTTTGCTGATTCTGTTTGTTATCGAAGTATGCTTTAATCAATTTGGTGATGTCTAGATAAGGAGCACTTTGCAAGTTTGCCTATATTGACAAGATACATCTACCTTGGGTGCAACTTACTAGCAGTGTGGTGGTAGTCAGAATATCTTAGTCTTGTTCATTCTGCCTCCAGTGCTGAGAGAAGCTAAAAATTAGTTTTTCTAGTGTCAATTCCCCTTATTTGCATGAAGTTAGCATGCTTGTAGAATACCACCAGCATGCCTTGTCCTGCCATGTGTAGGTATAATATCTTACCATATGCATTGAGATGAAAGAAACCAGAAAGAGCCTCTAACATCTTACTAGCAATACAGTGAGGAGCAAGAAATTCAGTGGAGATGGCTATGCCTAGTGTAGTGACTTTACAGAAATTGGTTCTTCAGCTGAAATTTTGATCTTGTAAACATTCAAGTGTAACTTACAACAAGCTGATAGTGCTGAAGATGATGAATATATTCTCTACAGCATTATATTCAGTAAACATTGATTTTAGGCTATTTCTTTATCCTTATCCCAGGTGCTTGCATTTGACATATCGTTATAGCTGGATTTAACGTTCCTTACTGTGTTGTGAGGATAAGCAAACATTAAAAACATCCCTTACAGTAGTTACAAAATCAGCAAAAATATTAATTGCAAAGAGCTTTATTATTCTCTCTTTCTTTATTGTTGTTTATATTGATTCTCATGATTCTGTGTGTCAGGGTATGTGTATAGTTAGTGCCATGTTTCAGTTGACCAGAATTTTAAAAGATCCAAGGCACCTGTGACTGTCCCATTTAAGCATACTTATCTCTCTTCTAACATTTCATACAAAAGGGTACTACAAAATGTAACTTTAGTATAGTTAGCTTCAGCATGAAATTCATATGATTTAAACTTTACCATTTACTTTTTTCTGTTTCTATAGAGTTTATTTCCTATACAGTTTGGTTTTGTTTCTTTGCTAGGAAACTCCTTGCTCTGATGTATCTAAGATACCTTTTTTAGTTGGCTCAAAAGATAATTTTCTTAACATTTTCTTTCACAATTTCTGAAGAGTTTTGTTTGCCTTGCTATGCCTCCTTGTTCTTAATAAATACCTGTACTACCTGGCAGTGAATAACTTGAAATTAAGAAGTTTATTTTGGTAACAACCTTAAAAAAATTAAATCTTTTGTTTCTCTTTAGTCACCTAAAAAAAGTGGTATTCTTAAGACTCTTTCTTAGAGAGAGCTTTTATTATATGCATGTGCATGCTATACATTCTTAGAACAATTAGTAAAACTACAGGCACATCTGAAGGCATATTCTGCATTTTTAGTGAAACATATTTTGAATAACTAGCTGATCTATTGAGTAGAGTTGTCCATTGATTCTAAAGATATTTTTTTCTGTGCTCAGACAAATCAAGATGGTAATCATTTATAATTTCTTTCCTTCATGAAAAGGAGTGATGAATAATATGATTGGAAGGAATGCATGAGTCATGAAATAGGGAGCTGGGCAATCATGGAAAAATACACTTTAAAAATTCTCTTTTGCTTACCAGTATCTGTAATATGAGTTCAGTTTTTTGTAACGTAATCCAGAAATTACAATGATAGAGGTTTAGACAAATAGATAGATAAATGCCTTGGGTGGATGAACAACTTCTCTAAGTAGAATTGAACATTGCTTGGTGGGTTATAAAATGGAATTTTTTTAACTCTCAGCTAAAAGTGATTGTGGATACAGTGATCAGAGGACACTCATTCTTCTGACCCCCATTTGAATGTGAAAATAAAATGTCTTAAAATACACTGCAGTTAATATGGAGTGAATATAGACAGTCTTGAAAGTATCTGCACTATTATGAAACAGCTTTTAAGAGAGCTGTTAAAATATTGATAACTTAGTAGAGCACTTCAAAAACTCCTGCTTATATTTCAAGGGAGATCTGTGTAGCCAGTCCACATTTGAGCTCTTTTGTTGGAGGTACACAGAAGTGTTGTTACTAAATAAATGGTTCAGTTTGTCATAGTTCAACCAAAAAAAAATCCATCTTGTTTTCAGTTTTTCTCCTATACTAAAATCATCAAGGAGGTATTGAATAATTGCACAGCAGAATCAAGCACCAACTCTGAGTCCTGGGCAAGACTCGCATAACCAGCTGTTGTTCTCCCTGCAGTGACCTGGGCTAGGCAGCCTAGCATCTGCCTCTGTTTTCTTTTCAGTGACCCAAGCCAGATTTCTTCAAAGTCTATTGCTGATATTTTCCCTACAGTCATTCATGCTAATTTCTTTTATATGCTACAGCTGTTTTTGAAAGATCTTTTCCCTTTTCTTTTCTGACTTTTTTTGTGTAAATTTAAAGTAGTGATTTTTTAAAATTACTGGCTAATCTTGACCATAGGACTGTTCTGGTTGTCTTGCTTTAAGGTATATATGTCAGCACTGTAGAAAAAGGGTAAATTAGATTTACTTTCCAAAGGAAAGCTTAGTCTCGCCAGTGGTCCTTATGGACAAAGAATCCTGATCTTGAACTGAGTTCATTACAGTCATTTAACTTGAGACAATCAAGGTGAATATGTTGGTGGTGGCTTGGGACAGAGCAGAGCACAGAAAAATTCAGAAGCAAAAAGGTAGATATTTTGCTCTGTGAACCAACAGTATGAAAAGATTGTGTGGCAAAGTGCTGTAAATGAGAAGAAAGGGCTATTAATGGTACAAAACTGTTAATTATGGGATTAAGCTGACCTCAGGAAGGCAATATTGCTAAATAGCTAAATGCAAACCAATAAAGTGTAAGTTTGCAATTTTGGAGGACATGCGGCTCAGCTTTCACAGTTGTTGCTAATGGAAATTATGGAAAACCTTTTAGAAAGACTAATTTTTTAAAAAGTAAAAGACTAGTGGTTTTGTTTCTTTTTTGTTGTTGTTGTTTTCCCCCTGGAAAATATTCAAATCTTAAAGTAACCCAGAGGTTCTTGGTTCTTTGCACATTTATCTTTTAGTAGAGATTGTGCACCTTGCTTTCAGTTTGCAATATTAAAATTCTTTTGGCAACTTCAGTTTATGTAGGCAGGTGAATAAAAAAAATACTCTGGCTACTACTGAGTGACTAAATTTTGCTTTCACTGAAAATGCAAATGATATGGATAACAGTGTTTTATCCTTTCTAGATCAATATTAAGTGCTTTTTCAGGTACCTTTGTTCTGGGACAGCTAAGTTAGTCATTGTTTGAATAAATACTACTCCTCAGTCTAAACTGAAGCATAATAATGATGACTCTTGGGAAGAAACACTTCAGGTACTGAAGAAGGGCCTTGCTAAGCCCCTTTCTCTAGCCATGTGTTTTCACCACTTCTATGCAGTCTGCTGCTTGTGCATTCAGGCATTCTTTTGCTATATTAGTTTTAATCTTTATTAATTTTCTGATCTTACTACATTAGCGCTAGTTCAAGGAAGGAGTGAATGAAAGACAGTTGAAGAGGGTAGGAGGCAGTCACGAAGCAATACTCAGACCCAGTGCTTAGGGAATGGTGAGAACAATACTGCTGCCAGATTCATGAAATGCTCTGGTTATTAATCGCTTACTGTCTCTCAAGTTTCTCTCTCTGTATGTTACAACAGTAGGAGTTCAAATTATAATGTGTTTGGCTACTTTTAACTCTAATTTACTCATTTCTACTGTTGTTCTTAATTAGAAAGTACAGCATTGTTTTAAAAACTCTTAGACACCAGAAAATCTAATGCAGAAAAAAAGCCTATATTGTTGGGGAAAAAAAAATAAAATTAGTTGTATGACTCAATATGATAGGGCTTTTCTTAACTAAGTTCCCTGTGATGCATTGTTTCTTCAGTGTTCCAAAGTTGTCTTAAGGTAAAAATGTATGCATAATTTATAAGGCTTAGTTGACATCTTGTGTACAGGAATTCAAATTTTATCTTGCAGTTTTTCTTATATGCACCTCTGTTAGCTCTTCCATCTTGTAAGTCTTTGTTTTTCAACATTTACCTAATTTTTTCTCTACAAAAAGATTTCTTTCCAGTTCTTCTGCTGTTCTGATGCAAACATAAATGAATGTGCAAACCCCCTGTATTCAAGACTCATGCTGTGGTTAGATTCAAGATATGTGTCAATGCGTATGAATATATATATATATATATGTCAAATAAATATTTTTATGCAATTATTTCATTAGGATCATGTAATCAAGTACTGTGTTTTGTTCACGTGATGCTTTCAGAGCCTTAAAAAACCCCAGAAAAATAATGTGCATGACAATATTTGAAAATGTGTATATATATTTTTAACACTAGTGTTGTATACAAATTACTTGAGCAAAATCATTTATGCTTTCCCATAAATCAAATTACAGATTCAAGTAATATTTAAGGTCAGAAGACTCCATTAGAGATCATCTAGTACAACTTCTCATCTCAGTGCAGAATCAGCTAGAGCAGCTTCTTAAGGAGATTGTCTGGTTGGATTTTGAATATCTGCAAACATGGAGGCTTCACAACTGTTCTGGACAACCTCTTCCAGTCTTTGATTATCCTAAAAGTAAAAGAAGTTCTTAATATTTTTAATTAGTTTCCTTGTATTTGTATGCATTAAATTTTGTCTGTTGACTGGTTGCAACTTGAATTAATTAGGCTCAATTTTCTGCACTTCTTTCCCATCAGAAATGTCTAGAAATAGATAAAAGCCCCTGAGCATTCTCCTCTATGGGAAGAACAGTCCCAGCTCTCTCAATATCTGCTCATGTTTCATATGCTTCAAATCCTAAATCACCTTTCAGATCCTCTGCTGGGTGCACTGCAGTAAGTCCATATCTTTCTTATACCTCGGAGCCCAAAACTGTATTAAGTATTCCAGAAGGACATCATCAGTGCTGTCTAAAGAGGAAGAATCACCTCCCTTGACTTTCTAGTAAAACACTTCCTAATGATCTTGGCCTCTTTTGCTGTGAGTAGTCATTGTTGGTTCATGTTCAGCGTGGTGTCCACTAGAATGCTTGGGTTCTTTTCTGCAAAGTTCTGCAGATCGTTGGCCCTCAATCTGTAGTGTGGCATGTGGTGTAATTCTTTTTGCTGATTGATGTGAGGCTCACCAGCCTGTAATTCTATGGATCCTCCTTTGTGCTATTCTTCAATAGAAGAATAGAGTGGTGGCTTTTGATTTGCTGAGGTCCTTGGGACCCTTCTGTGATCTCTAGGGCCCGTCAGATATTACTTCAGCCCAATTTGTGTGTCCCTGTTTCCATCTCCTGTATGCTTTGTTTTGTGTTTGAGTTCTGCCAGCCGCTGCTTGTTCAACCGTTTAGGTCTTCTACCATGTTTGCTCATTTTCATGGTGTTTGGCATGTACTGTTCTTAAGGTTGAAGGAGGACGTCCCTGACAATTAAGTTTTCTTGGACCCTTCTCTCTATAACCGTCTGCCATGTGATTCTTCCAGGAAGATCCCTGAACAGGTCAGAGTCTCCTCTACTGAACACTGGGCTTATGATCCCACTTTTTTCTTTTTTACCTCCTCCCAGGATGCAGAATTCCTCCAGCTTTTATATCCCTGATCTGTAGTTCCTTGCGTGTAAGTATGGGATCCAACAGAAAGTCTTCCCCTCAATAGCTCCTTAATAATTTGTGTCACGAACTTGTGGTCCACACACTTCAGAAAACCTCTTGATCCATTATATGTTCCTTTAATAGATACTAACAAGGTTAAACTGCACAAGGAGGACCAGGTCCTGCAAATGTGATGGGAATTGTAGGGAGTGTTACTCAAGGGACTGTTCTCTCAAAGATTTGTATCGTAAATAAAGAAGTGCCTTTTCAAAAGGGAGAAAGTTAAAAGAATAATTACTTGCTTAATTCATATTAGCAATTTATCTGATTAGGTAGAAAGGATTTGGGGTAGAGATTTATTTTTTACCCAAATACTTTATATGAAGCAAAAGATTAGTGAATATTTTGCTAAATAGCTCAGAAAATTGCAACTAAATATTTTGCATTTCCTCATGCATTATTAACATTGCTTCTGTGAAAACATGATCATCCTCACTATTTCTTTCTGACAGCAAATTCCACAAAAATTTCTTCTTACAGATGATTAAATACATTGAAGGAAGACTGGAGGAGGAAGGGGACGCATAGTGGAATTGTCATAAGCCCTGTGATGCAAGGTTTCATTTTCTGATATTCAGTCTTTTCAGTCTTTTACCTTCAGTTACATTTTAAAAATATATTGCTGTTAGAACTACAACTGAATTTTAATGACTTTTTTCCTTTTGGAAGTTTTTAGAATTGGACAGCTAAAGCATGTTAGAGACCTTGTGTTTGAACATATTTGAGCTTTGGAAGTTGCAACGTTCTAGTTTTCTTACATTGTTCTCAAGTAGATAGTGCACCCATAATCTTAATAATTTAAGAATAGCAAACACACAGCTGAAGTGCATTCCATTCATTCAGATAAGAAGCATTACTTGTTCCATATGGTTGTGTCTACCAACCTGTTAGCTAAAACGTGATTAGAAGTTGAGTTGCTTTCTCTCATGCTGCCTTTGTTATGCTGATTAGGAGAGTATGTTGCTCCCTATGTCTGGGCATTTCTCTACATGGGGAGTGATTTTTCACTGCAGAATTACCGTGCCTTTTATTTGTTGTATGAAGTGGCAAAATGAAGTGGTTTGCGTGATGCTTGTTTGTGCAGAATGCAGAAAAGATCATAACATATGCTGGTTTTGGTGTATACTTACAGCTGTCTTATTTCATGGATGGGCTGAATATCCCCCAATATTGTGGAAACATGAATGAGGCCTGCTTCTACTACTAAATAATAAACCTTCTTTACTCAAATTGCAGAATGAGCCACACTGGAAAGGGCCACAGTTGGTCATCTTGTCCAATCTCCCTGCTCAATCAGAGTCATCCTAGTTGTCACATGGCACAGGATTGTGTCCAGATGGTTCTTGAATATCTCCAGTGAGGGAGACTCCACAGCCTCTGTGTTCCAGTGCCTGGTCACTTGCATAGTAAAGTTCTTCCTCATGTTTAAGTGGAACTTCCTGGGCATCAGATTCTGCCCATTGCCTCTTGTCTTATTGCTCAGCACCACTGAGCAGAGCCTGGCTCCATCCTCTTGACACCCTCTCTTCAGATGCTTGCATATATTAATAAGGTCTGCTCTCAGTCATCTCTCTACATGAGGCTGAACAGGCATACCTCTCATCCTTTCCTTGTTAGAGAAATGCTCCAGTCCCTTAATCATCTTTTCCACCTTCTGCTGGACTCGCTGCAGGAGCTCCATCTCTTTTTTTACTGAGAGAAGCCCAGAACCGGACACAGCCCTCCAGGTGTATCCTTGCAGGGCTAAGTAGAGGGGCAGGATCACCTGCCTTGCTCTGCTGGCAGTTCTTTTTTAGTGCACATCACTATTCCCTTGGCCTTCTTTGGTAAACTGCTGGCTCGTGGACAGCTTGCTGTCCACCAGGACCCCCAGGTCCTTCTCTGCAGAGCTGCTTTCCAAGTGGTTGGCCCACAGCCTGTGCTGTTGCATGGGGCTATTCGTCCCCAGGTGCAGGAACCTGCATTTGCCTTTCTTCAATTCCAGAAAGTTCTTCTTTTCCCATCTCTCCAGCCAGTTGAAGTCCTTCTGAAGGGCTGCACAGTCCTCTGGGGTATCAGCCACTTCTCCCATCCTTGTGTCATTAGTGATCTTGCTGAGGATGTGTCTGCCACTTCATCTGAGTCACTGATGGGCAAATTAATACTGGGTCCAGTTCTGAACCTTGGGGAACGCAAGCAGTGATAGGCCTCCGACTGAGCTTTGTGCCACTGAATATGACCCTCTGGTTCAGCCAAGTCTCAATCCACCCCACTGTTGACTCATCCAGTCCACACTTCCTGAATTTGCCTATGAGGATATTGTGAGAGCCAGTGTCAAAAGCCTTGCTGATTCTGAGGTAGACAATACCCACTGCTCTTCTCTCATCCACCCAGGTAGCTGTTTTACTGTAGAAAGCAATCAGGTTGGCTAAGCATGATTTTACCTTCAGTGAATCCATTCTGACTTTTCCTGATCAGTTTCTTGTCATCCATGTGGATAGAGATGGCCTCCAGAATGAGGTGCTCCATCACTTTCCCAGGGATTAAGGTGAGGCTGACTGGTCAGTAGTTCCCTGTGTCCTCCTTCTTGCCCTTTTTGAAGACCAGGGTGATGTTTTCTTTCTCCCAGCCCTGAGGCGCCTCTCCTGAGGGCCATGACCTTTCAGAGATGACTGTGAGCAGCCTAGCTGTAGTGTTCTCTAGCTCTCTTAGAACTTATGGATTCATCCTGTCAGGGCCTGTGAGCTTGTTGATGTCAAGTTTAGCTAATGTTCTCTAACTCAGTCCTCCTTGACCAATGGAAACCCTTCCTTCCAACATTCCTTTACCCATGTCTCTTGGGTCAGAGATTCCTGAGGTCTGGTGTTGTCAGTGAAACCAAGGCTGCTCCCAACCTACCCATCACCAATAAGGCATTCCCTGTTATTTAGTATAAGGCCAAGCAGCCAGCACACCATTCTTTGTGGGATCCTCCGCTACCTGTTTCACATCAGTGCTTTTCCAGGAACCTCCCAGTCTATCAGTGCTTTACTGTTGCTTTACTGTGTTGCTTCTCTAGCGCATTTCAGGGTAGTTGAAGACCCCCACAAAAGCAGGGCCTGTACCTTTGAGGCTGCCTCTGGAAAGGTTTTGTCCACTTCCTTGTCCTGATCAGGTGTCCTGTAGCAAACATCCACAACAGTGTCACCTGTGCTAGTCTGCTCTTCTGTCTTAACCCATAAGCTCTCAAGTCACTCAGTATCCAGTATCCATCCCAAGACAGAGCTGAATGCATTCCAAGTGTTGTCTCACAACATCACCACAGCACCTTCCTGGTCTGCATCTCCTGTGTAGTCCATCATGACAACATTCCGGTCAGGGCCTCTCCTACCAAGTTGCTGTAATCCCATTGAGACCATTGGTTGCACACAGGTCTCTGATTCTTCCAGTTTGTTCCCCATACTGCTTGCATTGCGTTACAACACTTTATAGAAAGTATTTGATCGTGTCAATATCCTAGTGAGGGTGAAAAGGGACACCCCCTAGTCATGTGTTGTGCTTGTGGCTTTGGATTCTTGTACTTACTGATGGTGTCCTCTTTAAGCCTCCTCTTGCTACTTTGGTGGTTGCTATAGGTTTCCCTTCTCATATCTCATGTCTGTCAAGCCTGGCTGTGTCCCTCTTCAAATCTAATTTAAAGCTTTTTCAGCAAACCCTTCAGACTTCTGAGCTGAAGTCTGAGCTAATGTCATACTCCCCTATATAATGTCACTTCCTATCTTATCTCAATTTCATTCTTCTGTTTCAGGCATTGAGAATGATCACTATGTGTGGAAAGAAAAATAGACTTTACTAGAGAATAGACTCGAATGTCTGAGCTGTGATAATGAATGTTTTGGCTTGAAAATTAGACTATTGCACATTGCTGGTTTTACTGGGCTGACCAGCTGGGTGATTTGAATTTTAAAACTAAAAATAAAACAAAAGTCCTCAAGGGGGGAAAGGGGCCATTTTTGTAATTTTTTGGTCAAGTATTTCTAAGTTGATGTAGTTGACTTTCTTTGACAAAACACCTGGGAGTGACCTTTTTGGGTTTGGGTTGTTTTCTTTTCCCCAGCGTCTTCTGCAGGTTTGAAACCTTTCTGACAATTAATTAGATGTCTCAGAGGTCAATTCAACACCTAGGGATAGTCCAGGCACTGGATTTTAGCCTTGGCTTAGGTCAAAAAATTACCAGTATACCAATAGCTTGCATGGGGTTTTACAGACATTGTAGAGCTCTCCTAAGCATTTTCCTAAATAAAATTCTCTATCATGTCTTTCAGTCTTGGAAATGTATTGTTTAAGGTTCCTATTCAGAAACGTACTCAGAAGTACTCATAACTTTGGCGTACCTTTCATACCTTGTATGCTGCTAGGGTTTTTTTGTGGTAGTGGACAGAAAAAGGTTTATGATAGCTCAGGTTGTAATGCAGCTCTGGAGAATCTTGGAGGTTGAACCTGTGCTTTCTGCCAAAATGGTAATGATGGATGCACTGTTGATTTGTATACCTCAGAAAGTGTTGGCTGTGGGAATTAGGAGATGACAAGTTCAATCGTTAACTCACCACCACATACACTCTGTGGCCCTTCTCTGCCTCACTTCCTTTTGATAAAGTGGAAATGACAGATTTACTGAATGGTAAATACAGATAAAACTGAGTGTTTCTTTCTTCTTCCTCAAGGTTTTGTCAGAATATACAAATAGCTGTGATGAAAAAAAGTGAGGAAAGGAAACTAGATTGATGGAGGTGAAAAATCACACCAAGAGTGACTGAGGAAATCTGTGAACCTATGCCTTAGGTGAGGATGTTTTGTCAAAACTGACATTTGCCAACATGATACTCCTTTTAGGATAAATACAAATAGGAATTTACCCAGCACTAGCTTAGGAACATTTCTTTAAAGCAGGTATTATTGACTACAGACAGACCCAGAACTGATTGGAGCATGAAGAAATGCAGTTAATTTCTTATATGCTGAGAACTATGTATGGGAATTTCTTGTACACTTTGTATTCTTCTCGAGGCAGCAAAGATTTCAGTGAAATTTTCTAATTGCATATATTAAGGCTGATTTATTCTCCTCCTTGGGCTTGATCCTTCTCACCCCCCATTTTTTAATCTCAGACAATTTTTTATCTAACCTTTGAAGAAAGTCTACTTGAAACAATACTAAATCATTTTTGTGTGAGAGGTCATTTTGAGAGTCTATGATCATATCAATAACTATAATTGCATTTTAATCAGAAAAAAATCAAATATTGAATCCTGTTTCTTGCCAGAATTACTTCAGCCTCTGATTAGCCTATTACTTTCTGTGACCAGCTGTCACTTCCAAACGCTTTCACCTAAGAGTGTGAACTGACTCCACAGATTTTTATGGTAGAGATTTTTAGCTTGAGTTTGTTTGGTTTTTTATGAATCTGTAAAAAGACCTGTAGAGAAATAAAACTTCATTGTGTACTTGCATTCAAGACTCTTTATTAAGAGAATTGATGTCCAAATCCATTTTTTCTTGAAGTCAAAACATCCTTGAACTTGTTGAAGAAAGATGCCAAAACTAGTTTGCATTAAAAGTTAGATGACAAATCAGCTTCCTGGATCTGTTCATTTATAGGACCCATGTCTGTACTCTATAAGGAACAGGTAGCTTACTTTATACTTTTTTTTTTTTTAAATTTGACAAGAGTAAATGCTTTTTTTATGAATCTAGATAACTGACTGCAATGGCAAACTACCGTTGGCTTAATGATTTGATGCTGGGATCAAGTGTATTTTTGTCTTTAGTAGGCTTCCCAGAATACTTTCCCTCTGTCTGAGATCTAAGGTTTTTGAAGGTGTTTTTGGTCCAGCTTGAGAGGAAAGCATATAGACCAATACCTAGTCTGTGATTTAGTTTCTCCAACTTTTGCTTTATTTACGTTATTGCATTTTTTAAAATATTTCAGTTTGTTTTAGAACGTCCTCTGTCATAGTGATGAAATTACTCAGCCCTTATAACAGTGTCATTCTCTTGAAAATTTTGGGTGGTTGAGTTCAGCTTGTGCATGGTTGGTTGCAGAAGATTTTGCATTTTAAATGAAGAAAGGAAAAGCCCTACTACAGAGTAAAATTGGGAGTACAGATTTTACAGTCTTAATAAAAAGGATAATTGACATTTGAGAAATACATAAGAAATTTGTTTTTAAATAAATTGTCTTAAATTTCCTGTGGTTTTGAAAATTTTTTGTGTTGTTAAAAGCAGTGTGAAAACATTTTTATGTCAGCTATTTTGTGCTTGTAGTTCATACTGTACTTTTTTCTGTATTGAGATTAATGTTGAGAAAAAGGGTAAGGCATTTTTGTTATGGCCAATTTATTTTATTTCAGACTGTATTATCACTTGGTGAAAGCCCTATTGATTAGCCTTCATAGCTTTACAGAGCTTTTCTTGTAAGCACTTAAAAGTTTGAGTTGTCTCGGTCCCATAGGACAGAAAGAAAGCTGTTAATACCATGAAATTCTTCTTCTGTATGTTTCCAACTGCTTGAAGCCTCCTCTTGGAATGGAGAATATTAGCACATTAATGTTATTAACCCCTTTGGTACAAAATGATTTTGGAAGTAAAAATATTTTTATATCTTCAAAGTCTAGGTTGTTTCTTCTATGTCAGTACAGTTTCTTAAAGCTGAAAAATGTGTTGCTGTGCAACAAACAGATGCTGCTCTAACAATGCAATACATTATGTACCAAAAATGAACTTGGTTTTAATCATATATGCTGATTTAATGAGAGAAGACTATCTTACATCAAAAATGGATTTAGGGTGTGATTTTGTTTTCTCTACATAATTAATAGGAATATGGTACCTTATATATTCTCTTTCAAATTTGAAAATGTACTTTGGTTTTATGCCATTTTATACTCCTGTTTTCTAATTCTGCCTTGTACAATACTCTTTTTTTAATTCCTTTTTTGTGATATGAACACAAGGGCATTAGTAAATCTTGTATCTTTAGTGTATTTCCTCAGAAAGTATTGCCTTTTTACAGAATCACTCTGTTCATGTTTAATCCTTTCATTTTGCGCACGTCTCCTTTTTCATTTATTTTCTAAATGTTTCCTATCCAGTGTTTTCATCCTGCCTTTACCATGTGGAACATGTAAGATGTTTGTCTGTAACTAATGTTAGTTTATGGATCAGAAAACAATGCTCATCAGTATCTTCAGACACTATCAGTACTTTATATGTTGAGAACATGCCTGACCCCCTGGGAGCATTTCATTGTTGATATCTTTTCAGTTTAGCTTTCATTTTATTCTGCAGATATTTTGTAACTTAACTTAGGTTGCTAGCTCTAATCCCTTCTATCACCAATACAAATTTTGATTGACAATTTTACTTTTAGATAAAGTCAGATAATACTATACTTGGGGGGGAGAAAGTCTTCATATTGTGCTTTTAATTCCACTGAACCCAGCAGAGCTAAATGTAGTTTGGATGCACAGGGAAGAATTAATGATTGGAAGATACAGAGTTGGTAAATTATTTATTCTGGCCCTGAGGAAGCTGAAAAGCTGAGTGAAAGACTAATAAATCATTTGTGGTAGTGCTGGTTGTCACTTCCAATTATTTTAGACGGTTTTGTGATAAACTGCAGCACCTGCTAGATATCCCTGCACCATCCCTTGATGCTTGCAGTGCAGCTTGTTCAGTCGATTATCAAAGGCAAATTTGTCTAAAGTTTCCTCAGGTTGGAAAGAGAATTACTTTTCTCAGTCACCCCTTCCCCCATTTGTTAAGTTCCTTTTTCATTGCATGCATGTAATAGGCAAAATCAATGATATATGTAGAATTTTATTGACATAATGTACATTCAGGTATGGTTGATGAAACCACTGAGGAACAGGATGAGGGGTGATGTGTCTGTGAGTGTAAATGTACCTCTGAAAAAGCTCGCTTGCTTTCATCTTTCTGCATAGCAGTTGTTTCTAAGGTATGAAAATCCTCTGGTTTTGAGGATTATGTTGCAGCTAGTGCTGAAGTTGCAGAGGAGACGAACTTGAATATCAGTTGACTGTATCACTTGTTAAACTTTACTACCACTTTTATTCAAAAGGTTCAAAAGGTTCAAAATCACAATTACATGTACAGATTTTACATGATATGTATGCATGGAACACTTGCATCAATAGATTAAAGCAGAGAAAAGTAGTTGAAGGACTGGAGAAAATATTTAGAGCAGTGGAGTGATTTTTTAAAAAGGGAAGGAAGCAAAATGTTGGAAAGATTAAGGCTGTTGTTGAAGAAAAACTGAAAGTGAGATAAAAGGCGAAGAAATAAAGAACTGAGATGGGTTAGTGGAAGGCAGCTGTTTCTTTATACCGCTTTGCTGAGAATAACACTGTTGGTCATCATCTCATACAGCTGCAGTCTGGACACCCTTTTTGCTGAGGCAGAAGAACCAGGCCTATCCTGAAAATATTTGTCATTCCAAACTGAGAAGGTGATAAATTATAATGCCATTCTATATGCATTACTCACAAGATTCTAGATTGACATCTCGGAAAAGAAAAATAGAGTTTCAGAAAGTTGAGCTCAAAGTTTACATTGTGTGTTGTCTGAAGGATAGGGAGGAGGGAGCTCCTGATTGTTCAAGCATTTAACATGTTCTATTTCTGTTCATCTTGGGGAAAGAACTGCAAAGTTTCAAATTTGCATTTATATATAAACTAGAGTGCAAAGTAGTCAGCTTAAAGCTGTTGAGATTCTCTTTCATGTCTCTGTTACTGGTGAAAGGATGCATCTTAACAGATAGTGCTGAAAGACTTGGTTGTAAATGTTGAATGCCTTAACAGTTATGCAGTAAGTTTTCAGTATCTTCTCAATTATCTTCCTAACCTCATCCATCCAAACAACACTGAATTCTGAATATTCAGGGTCAATACAACTTACAGCTGCAATCCTTGCAAGGTAAACAATTCAAGTTTTCTTGATACTGATTTCTGGTTTTCCATTAGTAGATCCCAGCTTGGAATTTCAAGTGAAATCTTTGTTGTACGAAGTGGTGGTATTTTGATGCAGATAGTTAGTTCAAGAAAAATCAGAGAAGAGACCATGCTGACAAAAATTAAAATTAAAAGTGTGGGTCTGATTTTCTGAGTCTGAAAGTTTTCAGCCTGTTTATAGCTGATTCCTTCTTCCTATGAGAGAATCCATTCCTTTCAAGAACGGTGAATGTTAACAAGTTCTTTATTTTTCATAAACACTTCTAAGTTCTCATAATAACTCTCTCACACGTGTTGTTTCTATTATTTAACCAATGAAGAGAAGTGTTGTCTTTACTGGCCAATCATAGGGTTCTTTAGTGCAGCATGTTATAAAAGGGCTGTGCGAAATTGAAAATAAAGCCTTTCTGATTTTCTTCTACGTGGAGTCAAACTCTTCATTGTGTGTCCAATAGCAACATAAAAGGGCTTTGTTCTCTTGTTTTAAATCTTGTTCAGACAGACTTGTTTTTTTCATTATGCTTCTCTAGGTCAGGAAGGAATCAGGTGAAAAATTCAAGCATAGTCACCTTGCTTCTCCGGATGACTTCAATACAGAGATCTGCAGAATTTCAGCTCTAGATCTGTGAACTTTAGGAAAGCTCCATGAATGCAACTGTTCAAGTTCCAGCAAGTAGAAACTAGGTGCCAGAAAAACATACAAAGCTCTGTCAAGGGGTACTTGCTGTCTGTGGGGGCAGGAGTTTTTGCTTTTTCCCGGAAGGTTATTTTATTGTATCAGTGTGTTATTTGCAGCCAATGATGACAGTATAGAAATGCAGGCCGAAGGAGGTGATTTATAGTATTATAATTCTATTAGTATTTGAGAGTATATCTGTAAGCATAGTATATCTGACAGTAACAGAATCAGTAGAATTATTCCTGCAGCTTGAATCAGCCATTTATTCATGACCATAAAAACTTACTTGGACATTAATCGTCAAATTTTTACTTTCTTAATGTTCCCAAGGAAAGGGGGTGTCTGTAGTAAATATGGTTTTCAAAAAATATATTTTTACTGTAGTAGTTTCGTATTTATTTAATGCTGTAGTTTTGTATTGTTGCTAAACACAATAAGTACATTTCTGTTACTACATTTTTAAAGTAGTAACATGTACAAAGATATGTACATATTGTTTACATGTACAAAATTAATATTTTTAAAATTTTGCATGAAAATGAAAACCCAATTTATTTTTAGGACTTTTAAAATTAATTTTCAGTTCACACTGAGTTAAGTGCACAAAGAGAGTGCTATGTTGAGTTTTTAACATACATGTTAAAATGGGTAGGACAAAAATGCATTTGGAAATGAAAATGGATTTCATTAATGAGATACTTATAATAAACTGAACTGGTAACTCTGCTTCTTAAAAAAGGGTGAATTTTATTGTCAGAAACTCTTCTTATTCTATTTCAAAATAGAAAAAGTCTTTCTGCCTCTCCTGTTTTCTTCAAAGTTGCTGAAGTGTCCCATCCAAAACCTTGAAAAAATCAGATAGGTTATTTCAAATCCATCTGAGAGATTGTCAAAGTCTATAAATGCTGAATAAGTAATTGAGCAGACTGTTTCCAGGTTTTTGCCTGCTTTTTCCTTAAACCTTTAGCAGCAAGGCATATGACAACCACAGTGACTCAGATCACACACACTCGTCTAGTCTCCTTTCTCCAAGATTCTTAGAAGGTTTACTTAGGAGTTTGAGGAGTCTGTGACATTATTTCCCACATACACTTCAACTATCAACTTGAAGCAGTATTGTTTGGGGCTTCTTAGTTTTTTGTGTGTATGTTATTTTTTTTGATGGCAGTGTGGTTCATCCCCCATTTTTTCCTCTCCTCCAAAAATTATGTCACTTTTTGATCCTCTGTAAAATTTTAATGTCCCACAGCAAACAGTTCTGTGGCCTGACTTTTAACTAGGGGAAGAAATAACTCCTTTTATTTGTTTCCCAAATGCCACTTAGTAACTTCATTCTGTTATCGCATTCTCTAATGTGTTGCCCTAAAATGGAAAAACAAGCCAGTGGAGAAGAATATCAGCCTGGCTAAACGCAAAAAAAAACCCAAAAAAACAATCAAAAAACCATACAGAGTGAATCAACTTTGGAAGAAGGGGCAGGCAACTCAGGACTACGAGATTGTTTTGAGGTTATGAAGGGAGCATGCAAGAAGGGCCAAAGCCCAACTAGAACTTAATCTGACCACTGCTGTAAAAGAAAAAAGTTTCTATAAATACGTTAGCAACAAAAGGAGGATTAAGGACATTCTTCATCTTTATTGGATGTGGAGGAAATACAGTGACAAAGAGTAAGGAGAAGCTGAGTACATAATATCTTCTTTGCAGCAGTATTTAAAAGACCTGCTGTTCTTGAGATACCCAGCCCCCTGAGCTGGAAGACAGGAACAAGGACCAAAATGAAATTTCCATACTCCCAGGGGAAGTATTCAGTGACCTGCTACACCACTTAGACACACACAGGTCTATGAGGATGGATGGGATCCAACCAAGGGTAGTGAGGGAGCTGGCTGAAATGTTCACAAAGTGCTTTCAAGAATTTAGCAGAGGCTCTGGCTCACTGGGGATGTCCCAGTTGACTGAAGCTTTGCAAATGTGAAGCCTGTCTACAAGAAGGGTCAAAAGAAGGACCTGGGAAACTAAAGGCCTGTCAGCTTGACCTCTGTGCTGGGGAAGATCATGGAGCAGATCATCCTAAGTGCCGTCACATGGCATGTACAGGACAACTGCATGATCAGGCCCAGCCAGCATGGATTTATGAAAGTAAGGTTTCTGTTTATCTAACTGGATGTCCTATGACACGGTGATCCATTTACTGGATGAGTGAAAGATTGTGAATGTTGTCTACATGGATATGAGTCATGGCTTTGCCTCTGTTTCCCATAGCATTCTCCTGGAGAAACTGGCTGCTCATAGCTTCGATGAGTGTACTGTTTGCTGGGTAAAATGATGGATGGATGGATGGATGGATGGATGGATGGATGGATGGATGGATGGATGAGCTCAGAGAGTGGTGGTGAATGGAGTTAAATCCAGCTGGCAGCCAGTAGCAAGTGGTATTCTCCAGGGTTCAGTACTGAGACTAGCCCTGTTTAATATCTTCATCAATGATATGGATGACATGATCAAGTGCACTGCAGTCATTTTGCAGCTGATGCCAAGCTGGGCAGGAATGTTGATCTGCTGGAGGGTAGGAAGCCTCTGCAGGGCAGTCTGGACAGGATGGATTTATTGACCAAGGAAAAGGAAAAAGGACGCTTGTGAGACTTTATTGCTCTCTACAACTACCTGAAAGGATGATTGTATCCAGGTGGAGGTCTCTCACTTCTCACAGGGAACAAGCACTGGGACAAGAGGGATTGGCCTTGATGATCTTAAAGGTATTCTCCAACCTGAACATTTCTATTATTCTATTATTCTGTCTCCTTAGGATTGCTCTTTAATCATCTTATATGCTTGTATAGAAAAAAAAATGACATAGAAGAGCTTTCTTCCAACAAATAATTGTTAATCTGTCTTTGTGTACTGCACAATGAAATAATGTCATCCAGGTAATTTGCATAGTAAAGGCGGTGTAAAGTAAAGAACAGTATCCCTGTTTTCCTTAAAAACAAAGAGTGGCAGTTCCAAATTGCTGGTGAAGGTGTCCGTTGATTTGTTGAACTGCATAAAATGATTAAAATACTGATTTAATGACTTGTGTTGTGAGTAGTATCACTTCCATAAATATTTATGTAGTGCACTTTCTTCTCCAATAAAATTAATTTAGGAGGTATTCCCAAATATTGAATCCTTTTTTTCTTTGCTATTGAAAATAGTGATAAACCATAAAGCTACCTTAAGCCTTAAATCTTTTACAGGGTATGTATTGGAAACTATTTTAAGAGCTGTGATAGGAGTATATGTGGAAAAAAATTCCAAGGATAGCTAGCCTTGATTCAAACGTGCGATGTCATACATACCTGATATACTGAAATTCTTTGTTATATTTCTGCTTTAAGACTTAGGAAGACTGGAGTGTATACAGTGTAATCAGTTATTCAAAACAATTTTGGCTAACAAGCTATGGAACACAGAGAATAGAACTGAGAAAAAAAAAGATGCAACCTTTTGTCTTGTACATTAGACCAGTTTTCAAATCCATCATCTCTGTCATTTAAAGCAGGTATCCAGAAAGCACAGTAAAGTTATTTGCCAATGAGAAGTTATTCATGTGTGAAGATGATTGTCAGCTTTTTAGTGTTTGCTTCCTCTGGAGCAACAGTGAGAAGTGCATGTTATAAAAAGAGGGGTAAAGCTCTGTTAGTAACAGTGGGGAAGGCAGTAGGAGCAAGGCAGCATTTGGCAGGTCAATGTAATACTGAGGTGGACAAGGTGGGATCTTGCCTCTCTGCTGAGGTCCAATGATCTCTTCCCCACTGTAGTGTTTGGTGATGCTTCAGCCGTGCTGTGTTCTATCAGTCTGCTTCAAGGGAATAAGTATTAACAGAAGAGAATCTTGTTTTGTTCTTAAAGTTTTAAAATGTTTTGATGTGTAGGACAGCAAGAGCAAGAAAAGCACATTGGACTTGGAGTTGATGATGGTGGTTGCTGCCTGGTAGGAATGTTTGGGTTTTTGTTCTTGGACCAACCTCCAAGAAAGTTTTGTCCTTTATGTGGAAGAGTTTTGTCTTTCTAATCACAGCAAATTTTCTTCCCCATGGAATTCTGGGTAGTTATTTCACTGAAATCAAGCAAGTACACAGAGGACAGAGCTCAAAACCAGAATTTTATGCCTTGATCCTGAAATATGCTGCAGCTGAGTGATGGTGAAGACATGAATAATTGAGTAACTTTTAGTCATTGCTAGAATGGAGTAGAGTTTTCCAGCTAACAGAAGTAGTGATAAGTGTTTTTTCTGCAGATGCTGCCAAATACCAGGTTAGCATCAAAGAAAAATGTAAGAGTGTTGCTAAGCTACAGAATAGATTGGTGAACTGTGAACATTATTTAAATAATGTTTTCGGTAGTTGAGTTATTTTGACCCTTATCCATCTCTTCACTGGATTACATTAGCCAGATGTTTGTCCATGAGGTGGTTTTGTCTAACTGCTTCAAGGTTGTGGCATGAACAGGCAGTTAGAATGGTGCATTAGAAGCCTGCTAATCCTATGCCTGTGTCACTTAGCAAGTCTCAAAACAGCTGCATGTAGCTCTCAAGAAATGAGAGCTGAAAAAAATGACAGCAGGAAAAAAAAATGATACTTCAGAAATTTCACAGGCAAGGAACTGCTGGGAATTGTTGGAAGTTTTCTGCCAGAATTACGCAGATCACTTTACTTGAGTAACCAGGACTTGTGTCACGTCTTTTAAAGTAGGTGAGAGTTCATCATAGGTCAAGAGCTGTTGAGAAACAGAGAAGAGTGAAAATAAATGCTTTTTCTTTTTATAAAAAGATCATTCAGAGATGCTGCTAAGTGCTTTCAGTCCCTTACTTGATCTGAAACTAAGTATGTTTGTAGTTGGCCTTTGTTAAGTAATTTCATTACTTGCTTGGGGACAGGTTGTGTGATACTGAGAAGTCAACTACTTCCAGGTTGTGTTTGCTCAGTTAGACTGCTCAGTGTTGGAAAGAGGAAGGGAAGTTTCTGCACTTTTTTTCCCCAGAGCTACGCAAGTTCATGACTCTGCCATGAGAGTCACAGATGATGAATTATATTTGGAAATCTTCACATCACAGCCAGACAGACCTTCATTTAAAAAAGTACTGAATATTGGAAGTGCAGGTGATTACTACTGGTGGGAACGAGCTAAATAGTTCCTTATTGTTGCAAAAACCTTATATATGTGGCTGGTCTCAATTAGGCTTTTATGTGCTCAACATTGAGAAGGGTAATTCTTAGAGAAATGTTTAGAGACCTGTGTTTCATACTGTGTCACTGCAGTTATCTGGTAACAGGACCTATGCTGGTTGGAAAGAATCCCTAGGCTTGTGGTGTGCCTCCAGCTAGGGATTTGAGATGTACGTTTCGGTTATAATGCTTTACTTTCTGTCAATTAATATTTTAACTTTTGGGTGCTATTTTAATTTGTTAATATTTCAGAAAACCTGTTAACTAACAGGGAAGCTGGTTGTTGTGATGGGCCACTATGTTCATGTGTGGAACTGAAATACAGTGGTCATTTCACTGTGGTTTCATCACTGCTGGAGTTGGTGGATGCCCTTGGCCCTTTCTGCTGTAGCCAGCAGCCTTGGACACTCTTCTTGACCAGTGCCTTAAAAAGCCAATGGTCTGTCAACAGGACTGATCAGGTTTGCATTGATCTTAATTTTGATATTTTGCTTCTATGCTTCAATTTCAACTAGTATTTCTTGTTTGTAAATGCTTCCTAAAATGCCTCCATCCTGCTGCATGGTGTTAGCAGTAGTTCTCTTGTGCGCTGTTTGCAGAAATAACAACAGAGTCAGGCTAAGGACAAAGTTGCATCATTGCTCCAGACTGTTAATTTTTCTCTCTGAAGATTTAGAAGATTAAATTTCAAAAGTGGACTTTATTGGATAGTATTTAAACACTAATTAAAGGTGTTAAATATAAAATTGTGAATATTGCTGTTCTCCTTGGAAGCTGGAATTTACTTCATTGCAGAACAGTATAGACTGCTAACTGAACAGTGGCTGCAGTTATCTCTCAACTTTGCTCTTACCTGGATATTGTCATTGTAGGTATTTTCAGACGTTGCAGCTTACTATTTGACAGTAGAAATCAAGCTGATTAATTTAACTGGGAACTGGAAAAATGCAAATATGCTCTTTAACCATGATTTTCTTAATGAAAGTGTGTGTCATGAGATGTAATTTTTTAAGAGTCTGTATTGCTCTGTATCCATTGTGAATTTATTTGGGGGAAAAGAGATGCAAGATGTGGGCATTTGATTTCCAACTTCTTGCTTATTTGTGTGGTGCATTATTTATTTAAATGGTAAAATAGTACATTTAAGGCATGTGGCATATTTTTTTCTATCTTTAATTTTTTTTTTTTTTTTTTTTTTTTGCTTAATCTAGGAAAACACCATTACACTGAATATTTGGCTGAAGAATTAGGCTTTCACTTTTAGCCATTAGGTCTCACACGTAATTCTGTTCTTATTTTGTCTAAAGATGGGTCACTTCAGGCTGCAGTTCTTCAGTATGCCATGTTGGGAAAATGCTTTATTTCATAACAAAAACTCTGGGAATTGGGAATGCAAAGATCAGTTTTTCAATGCAGTTTGAAATCAGTCTTGAATTTTATTCTGTGCAAATAGCCTCTGTACTATTCTCAGCCTGCTGATATTTTGAGTATTGCAGCTACTTGAACACTTGTGATTTCTAATGCTACATTCATGCAATAGGAGAGGTGATAGAAAATCATTGTGTTTGGATAGTCTTTGTGATTCATATTACCATAATAATAAGAATGAGAGTCTTCATCCTGACTATAAAAATACAAGTTTGTGACTACTTAAAAAGTCTGTTTTGAAGATGTGTGGAGCACTTGTTTGTTTTCTGGACTAATAGCTGTATTTTGAAGAGAAAGAGTTTTCACACTGCCCAACTTTTGAGTCTGACATTGGTGACTCTGCTAATTGTAATAGAGCTGTGGAACAGTTTCATTCCAGATGGAACTTTAATCTGGCTTCTGATTGAGCTGAGTGTCCTTGTAGAGTCTCTTAGCATCTGCTTTGGAAATGTATATAACATTATTCAAAATTTGTACAAAATTAAACCACCCTAAGGCTATAATTCAATTTTTCTTTATTGAGAAATGTATTGTCAACAATTATGCCACAGAGTAAAACCTGCTCTAGATCTATTATTTTTTTTGGCTATTAACTGGTCATTTAGATTACTGTGATTGAATTTTCAGGTTCTTCAAGTTTACCTTATCAATTGTAAGCTTACACTAAGGAATCAACAAATAAGGCAAATGTGGTCTCTTTGGGGGTTTTTTTGTTTATGGAGGTTTGTTTTGCTAAAAGTACATGAGCTTGAATTGATGCTTTCTAACATAAATGTTTGGATTATATTTTTATTTATCAAATAGTAATGTTTTAATAATTCTGGATAAATTCTGTGGATGAAGTTTGAGATACTTGTTTTAGTATTTGGACTGTAAAATCAAAAAGAATGTATGAAATGTATTGAAATACACCATATCACATCAACCCGGTTCTGTATCTTTAGTTTCTCTTGTATGTTTAACAGTTAATGATCGTGACTTTTCTTATTTCTCAATTTTCTAAAGTTTCCTGTATCTAATTATAGTTTTTATTATAAAATCTTCTTGAGCTCACTATAGCTGCTGTTTTGAATATCAGTTCTGTTACTAAAGATGGTCAGATTAGGGTAGCAAATTGATGCAGTTTTTTGGTTAAGACAAGATTTGTGAAATAGTCCCTAACTGGTTATGAGGAGTCTCTAATGAAGTTATGAAGTGCTAGGCAGCTGTATATGTTGATGATAAAATGTGCAGTAGATACTCTTTTGATTTCAGGTTTGGGCATGAACAAAATTTAAAACCACAGAATTATGAACTGAAATTGTGATAAACCGACTACCAGTGTCACTGAATTTTGTTTGTTCACTTTTATCTTCTTTCAGTGCCGAGTGGAGGAGCCATAAGCACATAGCCTAGTTCAGTCCAGTAAATAGGTAGAGCAAAGTGTTAAGTCCCTTTATAATCTACTTTTTCTATTACAGCTATGCTACAAAACAGAAAGCAAAGTAGAACTCCCAGTGTACAAGTGCCATTCTCTCCACTTCCAGCAGACTGACTTGCCCAGTGTTTTGGAGAATGGGTGTCAGTCTACCATCAAGAGTGGAATCTGAGCCCTAGTTCACTGACATCATCCCCACTCCAGCTTCATGCAGCGTTAGATGTTCCCATCCTCCTTCATTAAGTTCCTGTGCAAGTCTCTATGCATTCACTTGGATTTGTGTTGAAGAAAAAGCAGAAGTTATTTATTTTATATTCCATTTGATTTAAAAACAATTAAATTGCTATGAAAACAAAATTTCAGCCCCACAAAATGGGTTAGCCGTTTAACTGGTGTAAAAGAAAATCTCCACTCCCCTAACATATCTTCCTTTGGACATGCTAGCTGCCTTGCTCCATCTTTGTTCTGGCTCCATATTTCTTCATGCTCCATCTTTTATGCTTAAAGAAGTTTAGACAGGTTTGAGTTTCCAAGCTTTTTGTCAGTGAACAGAAGAGGTTGCGCGTAAGCTGCTTCACAGCAGAAGCCTATCTTCTGGAGGAAGGCAGTGACTGGGCCAAAATGGGATCTCTATCCCCTATCAGACAGCCTTAAATCAGTATTACACTGTCATGCATTTATTAAGATGTACAGAAATTGCAAATTTTTTGTGGTTTCTTTCCTTACGCTTCAAGCATCCTCATTTATGTGTTACAAGAGACAATAGTTACGAAGTGGGAGTACACAAGAGATAGAGACACAGTTGCCAAATCAATCTCTCTGGTATCTTAATGCCTTCAGCTTGTACTGAAGTCTGAAAATATGACCAAATCACTCATTAATTTCTTGAGAGTGGTTGAAGAGTAAATACCATCATTCAGACTGTCTTTTCCAGCACAGTGTTGGAAAGATCCCAAAACTAACACAGTGTCAAGGAAATGGGTCTCTAGGAATGCAGTAATAATATTCTGCCCTCTCTTTCTTCTAATATCTTTTTCTAATATTTTATATTTCAGTACCTCTTGGGAATTTGCTTTTTCAAGTTTTTTCATATCAGAAACAAGTGAAAAAACCCCCCAAAAAGTCTTTCATTTACTTTCCCAGATTCTTCCATCCATGATGCTTACAAAATCCCATCACTGCTTTGTGACTTGATTGTTCACTTGATGACTTTCAAACCTCTGTTACTTTTTTATGTGCAGAAAATTGTTACAATCTGGGAAATTTTACTTCGCAGGCATATATCTAGTTTTGAAAGGACTAAGTATAAATTAGGTCTTGCATTTAGTCACAAATAAAAAGGCATTATTCTAAGGGTTTTTTAAAACACCCAATGACAATTTTCAGTCTCCATGGACTAAGAATTTTATAATGGTTCTTTTCATTTATTCTCATCTGATGACATGAAATTGAAGAATAAAGCATGGAGAAAAATGAACCATAAGAAACATGGTTTGTGGGAACATGACCTACTTTCAGAAAGTCACTATTTCCCTCTTCTTTCTCTTACATGAGAATTTTTTTTGTAGGTCACACATACTGTCAAATACATAGCATGATCCCCAGATTAGTGGTGTTGCCATTCAGCTGGTCAGCTTCAGAGATTAAGCCATTTCAACATCTATGTGATATCTGCATGGTTGCACCAAGAGCAGTCGCAGATTGATGTACAGTGTATTTACATTGTGGTTTGACAGTTGTTAAATTACTATTTGGTGTAAATAAAATTATTTATAAAACTGTGAAAAAGTAATAGGCTGTTTCTTGTGAGTTTTTAGCCATTGGTTATTAGTAATGTATTAAGTTTAATTTATCCTCACTAAAATGAAATTAAATTACATAAATGCATATCTCTGATAAATGTTGATGTACTTCAATTAAATTGTTAAAATCAAAAGGAAAAGGGGTTAAATAAAGTGAAAATATTTAATTCATAGATACCTAGGTTTTGGTTTGACCTATGTTTGTTAAAGGCAGATATGTTCGTCATTCTGATGAAGATGCATTTCTTCTTACCTTGCTGTTGACAGAATCTCACCTACTTTTCCCATTTATTATGATAATAGTCTACCAGATGTCATATGTCACAGCCTAGTGAAGTTGTCTCTGCCTATTACCACTTATATATAATGTGCATTCTAGTTTTTCTTTCCTTAATTTGGAAAATTTAGTATGCTCTTTGACATCCCCTGTTTTATTAGTGAAAGAATAGAGGCAAACTATTTAAAATACTTGAAAGCAAGTTTAGAAAGAGTAGGCTATTTTATTCCCATTTTAAATAACATTATCTTAGAAGTCTGCCTTTGTATGGATGAATAACCTGAGTCTCATACAAATGGTCATGCATTTTAAAACTCAAAAAAGTTACACTATGCAGCTTTTTTTGAAAACTGCCGATTTCAGTCAACAGATACATAGGCAAGTACAAATGAAAAAGGCTGAAAACACAAATTCCCATATGTTATGGATACATCTAGTGATAAGAGCAACACATCTCTTTAGCTAAAAGATAAAATTGGACAATAGTCTTTCTCAAAAGAGTTATAATCTAAAGGACAGGATAATCTCTTACATGTATGTACAGATAGGAGAAGAGTTGAAAAAGACAGATACAGCCAGCTGCCTTTTGATTGAAGGTGTAGCATTGTATATCCTTGTGAGTTAAAACTATATGGAATTCACACCACACTTGTAGTCATGGGAACCTCATGTTGTAGAATTAGAGCTACCTGTGAAAGCACAGCCAGTTTGGGGAACTAGCTCTTTTCAACTGTATTGGAAATTTTTATTTCCGTACAAAGCTTTGTGCTGAAAAGATTTATATCTTGAAAAATTTTTATTTTCTACAAGTTTGAGCTGTTTTCATTTTGCATTATGTATCAGCAAAGAAGATCACACTGATTTTTAATTCTTATATTTTGTTTTTATGTTTGGGTGCTTTTTTCCTGCTGAAAAAAAAGGTAAAACTGCCCCCTAGATTTAGGGACTTTTTGTGCCTACATACTAAAACCTACAGAATTCCATTTAAGATGTTATTTTTCTCTCAAAATCAATATTCAGAAGTTTAAAGGCTTTTTTTTTTTTTTTTTTTTTTTTTTTTTTTTTTTTTTTTTTTTTTTTTTTTTTTGTCCAGAGCAACAACAAGAATCTGCAACAATCAGCAATGTAATGTAGTTTTTCTTACATTTTACTGTGGAATTGTTGATACACAAGGATAACTGTTGCATGAAAATGCTTTTGTTCTTCTACAGTAATATTTTAGATGAAAGGATGAGTTCTTCTCTGTGCATTCATGAAGGGATCATTGTAGTCCTTAAAGCTACATTATATAATGTAATAAAGATGAATGTGACAAAAGTCAACATAGGAAATTTGCGCTTGAGGTAGAAGAAATCAATATGAAGCCTGACATTTTTCTTTTATATTTGCAATATCTGTGCAACCAGAATTGACTCATGCTCAGAATATTTGTAGTTAGACCGTCCTGAAAAACAAAAAAAAAAAATTGAAATAAAAAGTGTATGAAATCAGTGTTGTACTCCTGAAATTTCTTTCAAAATTAGTTTTAATTTCTATTAATAAAAACCCAGTACTTAGGTTTAATTTATATGCCTTTCAAAGACTGGAATTTTTCAAGTGTCTGTATTTTAATTTTAAAATGAAAGCAAAGGAATATGTTAAATTGTAAAGATTACTTAAAAGTCAAGCAAAGCTGAAACTGTGTATGTTCAATAGGAATCCCTCTTTTATTGAAATGATTGTGTTGGATGTCCGTCTTTGTAAAATGAAAAGTGTGAGAAAAAAAACGGGGAGAAATTTGTATAAAATAACTGGTTCTTGGGTTGTTTTCCTCCCCTCTCCTGAAACAAAATGTAGAAGGCAAATCCTAGTCCTGCTGCAGTCCTGTTACACTGAGCAAAAGACAGACGTGGTGCATAGAAAGGAACTTCTTGGTCAGTCTTATGTTGAGGAACATTTTTCTAAGTGAGCAAAGCCTATACTTAGCCTCCACCTTTCTGTAGCAAAGACATCTGAAATATTTATACCAATTTTAATAATGGGGCAACAAACAAGGTTATCTTTAGGCTACTGGAGCAAATATGGACTAGTTGATGAGCTGTCTGCACTTCTGAATTCAGTGCTTAAACATGATTATAGGATGTATACACTTTCTTCAATCTGTAAGCAGTTTAATAAAGCTGAAATAACCATCAGTTTTCTCTATTTACAATCCCTGACTCCAATTAGACAAATTTCTTACAGAGGCTTAGATCTCAAATAAAAGAAGTAGTTATTACAGCATTTGAAAATAATTCTACCATAAGTTTTGGTTTAAACTTGTGCTGTAGGTTTGTGGACTCTGCTCTGTCTTCCAGAGTTTTTATTTTCTTGTGGTATTAATATGACAGCATAATTTTGTATGGTTGAATTTATTTTGTAGTATGATTCTTTCTCAGTTTTTCATCCAGATATGTTTTACAGAAGCATCAGTAATACAGTTGGTGATGTTTTCCAGCATGCACAGCACTTCATTTGCTAATATCTGAATTAGCAGAAATACTTTTTATAGTAGAATCAATAGCTTCATGTAAAATGAGACTTTTTTTTACTTCAATCCTACTTTATTTTTTTCAATTCAAGATTCAAGGATGGCTCAATCATGTTTCATACTTGATCACTTTGTCTGCAGATTACCACTTTGTGTGTTTGTAGTTTACTACTAGTTTCTCAGCAGCTACATCTCTTCAGCTCTAAATCCAAGGAAGAAACAAGTATACAGATTTATTTTTATTCTTGCATTTTGTCTGCATTTCACTCATTTGTTTTCATTTTATTGGACCAAATAGGCTAAAGAGAAAACTATAACTTTGTATGCAAAGAGATGAGATTAGTTTGATTATGAATTAATATCATTAAAACCCATCAGAATTTAACTGTTATTAAAGATGCAATTTTAAAAAGTATTGTCATTGACACTCATTCAAAAATATATTTAATGTAGTATCAAAACTATTTAATTTCCTTTAAAATAATGCCCAATCTCTGAGCACTTTTTACTGAGAATAGGTATAATCTCATGTGTTGTGTAATTTCACTAACATTAGCTGAAGTCATTCCTTTGCCTTATCGAAGCTGGCTCAACTACAGGGAGGTGGAGGTGTGCTTCTGTGCAGTTGTGGTTTTCTCCAGAGCAGAACTCCAGCGTTACCAGTTCCTGACAGCTGCAAGCCAGCCTCTGGGCATCTTGCTAAATTTTCAAATGTAATTATACAGTAGACTTCCTTTAACAAATTCTGTGTTCCCCGCTATAATTATAACAGCTCTTGCCTCTAGCCTGTTCCTTATCTTACAACCCACCTCCATATCTCCCACTGCTGGCTAGTGTTATCCAGTAGAGCTGATGGATCTAGAAAAGCAGAGTTTATTCTCTCTGCTGTCTTTATTCTGTACAGATCCATTTCTTCTGATCCATTATACTCAAATGATGTGTCCCTTAAAGCTGAAGATTGTTCTTTCATTCACAGAAGAGTTGTTGATTAGCACGCCACTTTCATTTTTCAAACAATTTTTGGTTGTTATTACAGGACAAGAGTTAAGGAAATTTTAAGAGCCTATCCATGAAGTGGCTGAAGAAGCCAGGAGAAAGAACGGAGATCTAAAAATACTTTGTTTTCATACTTTGCAGTTCAGGTTATAATTTTTTTCTACTATTTGTGTGTTAAGTTTTCATGTGTGAGACTGTTAATTCTCCTTTTAAGAACACACATGTTACTCAGTATTAAAAATAACCAGTGAAGCTCCTTTTACATGAAACTCTATGTAATTTAAGCCAAAGAATGATGAAACAGGAAAAGTTACCCACAGATACTCTCAATCTAATATTGGCTCATGACAAGGAAATTTCAAAACAACTATGCAGAGTAATAATCTCCTGTCCACTTGTCTGTTAGCAGGGGGAGGGATGGGTTTGAATATGGAAATCTGAAGGTAAGAGATAAATAAGAGAGAACATACGCTGTTGAAGATGCGCAGAGACACTTCTTTTTCTTCTGTTTCTTACTGTAGCTGGCTGTGGTAGATGGGCTGGCATTGAAGAATTGTATTGCCTGGAAGGTGACAGATTACCATTCTTTTCAATCTGTCCTGCAGCAAGATCAAGTAAATTGATCAAACCTTTCCTGAGAAACTTGACATAGTGACATACCCCAGCACTCCTTGAAGTCATGCTCCCATTGACTTTCCATAGTTTGCCTACATCTTTCTAAGAATTATGATGTTCAAAACTGTATGAAGTACTGAAAGAGATGGTAAAAAGTAATTTTCAGTTGTTCAATGCAGGTGCTGCCACATGTGTTTACTCATGTGCACATGCCCAACCACCTGCACTTTGTGTGCTTGACAGTATATTTCAGTGAGATGTGTTTTTCTAAGATCCAACAAAATTTACTCCTTTGATTTGTATTCTTCTCTATTCATTGATGCCCTGTGTAATGGTTTACTGCTGGTCCATTTTGTGTTTATATATTCATATAATGTAAGGTGCACTTCATAGATATGCACCTTTTCTGTGCATATCTGTGATGATTTTATTGGTTTCTGACCATATCTTCCATTTGTCATAAGCATTTGGAAATCTTTCCTTTGAGATGCTGCTAGTTTGTACCAACATTCTATTATCTGCTGATTTTAAGAATTCTTGCTTGGAGTCACTAGGATTGTTATGAAAATACCAGATAGAAACAAATGAAACAAATGTCTCTGAGTAACATCTGTAATATATGTATATGGATTGAGAGACCTGGTGAAAAGATTTTTTTTAGAACAATTGCTCTCTGATTTCAATAGTTTTTGTGTCCAGCTTATGATGATTATTTTTGGACAGTATTTTGTTATATATGGCATCAACAATGCAGAACACATTTAAAATGTCTCTAATCTGAAGTTTGTATCACATCTACTGTTACCTCCCATTCATGAACACAGTTAGCAGTGAAGTAGTTCAGATGAGTTTGAATGGATCAATAATTTTTTTATCTGTCTCCTTTTATCTTCTTCTTGATATTTGTTTGTGCAATACTGTGTTGTAGAATCTTTTCAGGTTTTGCTGGTAGACTGTAACTTGAAGGTGGGACTTCTGCCCCCTGGGGGGAAACTGGAGGGGACTTGTTCTAAGTTTGGTTGGGTTTTTTTTCCTTTTCTACTTCTTTTGATTTCCTTTATTCTGATCTTTGAGAAATAATGAGACAACAGATCCTACTGTGTTATGTCTCTTCCCATAATTTTCAGCATGACTTTTCAGGTCGTTTTTTTTTAATTTTTTCATTCCTTTTGTTACTTTATTTCCTCTCATTGTTTGTAGTAATGGCAGATGTGTCTTGTATCACTGTAGGTCTCATTGATCACTGATACGGGACATGGATGAAAACTTTTTTTCCAGTGAGACAAGCTGACAGGATGTGTAGAAGAAATTTTATTTGCTTTTGCATGTTTTGTAACTTCAGAAAGGCACAGTTAGGCTCATAGCAATAAGATTTCAAAGGTTACCATGAGAATATTGTGTTCCTTTGTCACAGCTTATATACTAGGTGGAATGTCAATAAACAAGTCAGTTCCAAAAGGAAATGAGATCCAAAATTTTGCTTCTCTGAAATGTAAAATTAGAGGTGATTGCGTAGTAAAATCATAATTGTAGCCTTTTGAACTGCAGGCCATTAAAATGGGTCAGGTAGAAGATCGAGGTAGGACAAGGGGGACTTTGTTCTGGGTTGTTACATCAAAACATACTAAGGAAATCCTTTTATTCTGAATGACTTTGGTATTGGGTAGGGTGGCCTATGAGTGGCCTTTTCTTGGTGTTTAATAAATTTGTGTGTGACCACTTACTCTTCTTGTATATTGCAAGATGAAAAATTCCACCCTAAAATAAAACTACAAAATTAGGAGCAGTGAAAGCAGGGTGGATTTTTTTTTTCAGATCTCTTCATAAAAGCTGAGCCCTCTTGCCCACCAACAGAGAATGAGAACAGAAGTCAGTATGTTTATACCAATTGATATTGTCTCTTTAAAATTCTATGTTTTATCTTTTACCTTTCAGTTTGCTTTATAGGTCACTTAATTTTGGTTACTTTCCTTTATTATGAGCTAAGAACAGAATGTTGCTGAATACGCTAAAATAGATATATATTTTTAAGGTTGGCATTTAAGCAGACAAAGGATCATGCTTAATGCTGCTGTGATAATAAATAGTACTATAATTGATTGTTGATAGAAACCCTTAAAATATATTTTTATGGTTGAAATGTACTTTGGATAAACAGTCTTCAGTTTGCCTATTAAAATAATTCACTATGTACCATGGTTTCTTTGAGTATTAAGGAAGTAGGACTTTTCCTACAACAGTAATTGGTTGACACTGCTTGACCTTAATGCAAAGCTACAGTATTTAATGAACAAACGGAGGGAATAAAGTTTTGATAAATAAGGCAATTTTCATGAAACCTTTAGAAATATGCTTGAAGTCTTTTAGTGTTAGATTGACGGTTTCTCCTTTTGTGAAAAGAATAAGTGAATAATTTAAGGCTATATTTCATGTTTTCAGATCTTCATTCTGTCATATAAATAATAGACTGTGAAATGCAGCAGCTCCTGCATTCACAGATTTAATAGACCTGTACAAGTGAGTCTCTTGCTTGGCTTCTGGCATCTTAAAATGCTCTTTTGTGTGTATGTATACCTGAGAAGCAATGCAGAAGTACGGCTCGCTTCATTAACGAAATTCCGTACTTAAAACATGCCACATATTATGTTTTTAAAGGAACTGTTCTTCTTAAAAAACTTTAATTACATTTTGATGTTGATCTTCGTGTTTTTTGGACTTTAATTCTGTATTATGATGGACAGATGTCAAAAAAGCAGCACGTGGCTATTTGAAATTAAAGTCTAATTTAAAATTTACTTCCTTAAGGAGAGAGCTGTGTGAAAAGCATTCAGGTTTGAATCCCTCAGCATAAATCTTTGAAATACCATTGAATCTTGATGAGAAATTAATCAAATGTATTTACTAAAATAGTGAAATACCAAAGTAATTTCTTTGTTTACTACATATTCTTAGTTCTGTAATTTTTTTTTTAATGGAAACAGTATTGGGAGAGGAAGAACAGACAATAGTAAAATCAGACTAGTTTCTTTTCTTTGTTCCCATCCCCTTTTCCTCCTCCTGTTTTTTAGTTTAATGTCTTTTGAAAGGAGAGTGAAGTAAGGCATACTGAGAACAAGTGGCAAAGCGCTGGGATGTTTCCATGTTCCCAGTCTTCCAAGCAGAACATAGTTGTGTGACTAGTGTCACATGGGAACTAGTGTCACAAGCAGAACATAGTTGTGTGACTAGGACCATGGGAAGCATAAATACTTCTTTGGAAGGTATGTGCTATTGTACCTGTTTTGTTTACCTTGAAAAAGTAGCTTCCCTAAACACTTCCATTTATAGGTTTAAGGCAGATTGCCTGTGTTTTCTTCCTGATACTCCTTTAAACATTGGAGGAATTCTAGCTGTTAGGAACCTTCTACTAGCACATGATACTGAACTCCTGCTTTTCCTCCATTGTATGTGGGATTGGAGGCATTTGTGCAAGTAAGGAAATACCTTTATTCCTATACTGAAGACTGTTTCCTGTAAATGATGTTCAAGACGTCTGACAGATGGTCTGCATTTGCCATGGTATTGATTTGTGCAGTCCTGTAGGTTCCAGAAATGTCTAGTAGGTATCATTCAAAGTGAGCTGTCTACATGAGGATGCCGCCACTTTTGCTAAAATACTGGCAGGTTCTGTTTGTGCTTACTAAATAGTTCAGCTCATGTAGTAAAGTTTCTTTACTTTTTCTTACTTTCCAAGAAAAATAGTCTTTATATCTTTTTTCATGGTAATAAAAATCTTAATGTAATATTCTATTCTGTTTCATAAATTACTCTGGTAACTTAATAATGTCTTCATCTTTTTTCGTTTTCTGAGATAATTTTATTCATATTCACAGTAAGTCCATCTTTTGATTTCAGCTAGGCCAAATGCTTAAATGGAGATAATACTTCTCCCATTCTCCCTAGTCTGACTTATTTGGAACTCAGAAAACATCAGTGCAGGCACAGGGACCATTTTGCAGTCTAACCTGTTGAAAAAACTGTCAAAACTGTATGAATCACACAAAAATCTTTGTGCTGAACTGTATGAAATACATTGTCATCACCTCTGTTTGCAGAACTTACACAGAGTAATATTTTCTATTTATTTTGCTACATGAACATTATTTAAGCCATTGGCTGGGAATGTTTCTGTCATTTCAGTAAGAATTTACAGGATTAGTGTCTTAAATATATTGATTTTATTAAACCAACCAATCACCAATTGGGTCCACCTGTGACTGAGCTAGCTTTTGGTATTTGAGCAATACATTTGTTATCATTCCTTATAGCTTCAGTACAAGACTGTGGTCTCACTGTAGTAAGTCTTCTGCAAATATACACATAGAGAATTTGGGTGGAAATGCAGGAAGGAGGGTATAAAAAGCAAAGGAAGGCAATGGGAATGCAGAACAGCAAAGGATGCTTTGCTGGTGGCTAAATGGATACATTTGCTAATGCTGATGATTTCTTTTAAATTCTGAAATGGTTGCTATTCTTTATTTAGTGAGCGTGGCTTTTTTTTTTTGTTTAATTTGTTAACACCTATAGAAATTAGAAAGAACAGTAGTTATGACAAATGGACTATGTAATTTGAAAATTGTATTTTGTCACATGTTTTAGTCACAAAACCTAGTTGAAATCAATTGTCCAAACATTCACTTAACATATTAATAAGTAATACAGGAATACTCTAAGCCCTCTTGAATTAGATATATTACATCTTGTTACAAAATTTAATGCCAGGCTTAATAACTCAAAGTATGCTCTAGAATAAAAATACATTTATATGCTAGTATGTTGTAATTAGAATGCTAATCCAAATTACAAAAAAATCCCTAAACCCACTATTCAGTTAGAACTGTTTTATATACTCAAGAATAGACAATTACCTTTAATTTAATTTCTTTTTAAAAAAAATCCCTTTTATTTTTTTACAAGTGGGTATGCTTTTTGTTGTATATTTCTAAATATTGCAAAACTGTAATATTACACTGTAATCTGACAACAGTAGTCAGATTTCAGGAGCTATTTGGGTCTTTACCTGCAAAATCAGTGTCAATTAGGACTTTTTAAAAAAATGTGTCTAGATGGTTTTGTTCTTACATTTTCTGTTGAAAACACTTTGGAAACAGTGAAGTACCACCTTTTCAAAAAGGGAAGATGGTGTTTCCAATTCCACAGTATTAGTTTTGCATATTTGTCGCAGGAAAAAATATTTTAAAATATCATTTTATCCCACCGTGAATAAACTTTAATTATCTCACTGTAGCTGAAAAATTCTGCATAAACATATTTTATTATGAAGAGGGTTTGTTTGAATTTTTTTTGGTGATTTTTTTATGATTAAACATTTAAAGGAGACAACAAAAACAGATCCCTGATTAGTTGCTGATGTTAAATTTTGTTAAATTTGTTAATTTTTTCTTAGAACTATAACTTTCAACATTTTTAGTGTGTATGTAACCAGCCATAGTGTACTGTTGAACCCTATGCAACTTCTTGTGGTCTTATCAATAATGATTTATCAACTTTCTAGAAAATAGATCTAAAATACCAAATTGTGAAAATTCGTAAGATACATATTTTTAAGAAGTTCATTCACAGGAGGAGAAATTGAAACTAATGCTGAGAAATACCCAATAATGATATGTTGATAAAAATTTCAAGTTGAATACTGAATAAGTGTCCATCATGCTTAAGTTGTCAGGGTTGTCTGTCTGTCATTATTGTCATCTTAGAAATAAATTAATGAAACCACATGGACTTATTTTACATGTTGTTTCTATCTCTCCTGCTACATAATTATGTGAAATACAATGCTTACTTGACTTGAAAATACTTAAGCAAATTTCAGTCACTTCTATTTTTATTATATTAAAATGTCCAGAAGAAATGCCTTGATATTTTTCATTAAGTATATTCATTCTCCATCTGAAGGTCAGTTCCAGAAGTCTGGTGCCAGGACTGCCACTCCAGTTTCCTCATTGCATCTGCTGGCTGGGGTATATCCCAGTGCTATTTGCCTGTTGAATCTGTGGAGAATATCCTTCTGAAGACAACTGTCTCCTTTGTGTTTGAGCACCTGCCACTATGTGAGTGAATTTTTATGAATTTTTTTTAAAAAAGCAAACTAAGTTTGCCTCCTTTTCATTAATGTCATAGTTACACATTTAATATTTATAAAAGTGTTTGTGATGAGTCTCCTGCAGTTGTCCAAAAACAATTTTCATACCAATCCTGTATCAAAAGAAATCTTACTCTACAAACATAGGTTCTTTTCTCCCCAGTTTGCTGCATTAAATTTTAAAAGACAAGTGAAAATAGTGACTGTAGTGTATTTGGTTTTAAAACTGATGGATAACTGTATTTCAGTCTGCTTCCCACAGAACTGGTGAAACATAGAATGTGTCAGTGGGAGCTTTTCTTTGCTTTCTCTCATAATATGCCCTGAGTCCCGACCTGAAGGGGCAATTCACTATCTAATTTAAACCTCTCCTTAACATTAACAACATGGCCATGTTTAGTAATGATACAGTGTTTACTGTTAAAGACTTGCCAATTTGGCCTTAAGTAGCTAGACTATATTACCTCAATTTGCCATATTCCCTCTGTTTAGTTTGGAATTACCTCGAAAATGTTAAGGTGATAGTATTGAATTGTACAAAGGAATTATAAATTGGAAATCCTAGCAGTGTGGATTTAAAGTTCTAGAATCAGTCTATAGAAATACACTAGTTCAAGTACTTAAAGGTCAATAAACTCATTTTAATAGGTACTTTTTTGTTGTTTTTTGCTTTTACTGACTTCCATCAGTGCCTTTAATTAGTTATTTTTCCTTCCTATTCTCTGGATAATTTAAAACTCCTTTTTGAAGTGATTTTTTTAAGACATATATGAGCTTGTATATGTAGTTTCTGTAACTTTTAAGAGAAGTTAGTTTTTTCCAGTGTTGCAGTAAAGTACAGAACACTATGCAGTACATTAAAGAAATAGAGCCTATGCATCAGAACAATTTTCATGCCTCACTCAATTCTTAATGTAAATTAGTAGGAACATTGGTTATCCATTTGAGAAATTGAGTTGGTATAAAAATAAAAATGCACTTATGGTATGTGGTGCTTTGTGTATCATCTTGGGAGTGTTTTGCTGTTTATCTGTCACTTGCATTAGAAAAAGCAGTCACTGGCTGCAGGTGACATTAAAAATTAAAGGTTAACCTCAATTTCTTTACTGACCAGACGTGGGGCAGAAAGTTCTTCTGGATGTGTGCCTGGATTTTGATACTGTGAAATAGAGTTAAGAAGTAAAGACTGGTGCCTTTGGTGGCTTAGTCTTTTTGTATGTGCATATGTGATTATATGATTTCGCCATTTCCAAGTGTTTAGACTGCTTCTTATGGGTTATATCAAGATCATTTTCCATGGCATCCAACTTTGTGAAATTAAAAAATTACATGATAACACTATAGTAAGTAATTATAATGAACTCATTTTACTGATCTACATAATTCTAGGAATGTCTTTTTATTTTGTTGCTTAGAAAAACTAATTAAAATAGCTGTCTTTCCTATTACTAGAGAATATGTGTCTTTCAAAAACTAGTTAAAATTGTTCTTGAAAATTGCCTTAGAAGCTTTTGAATATGCTGGTTAGCTCATTTACATTTAATGTAAGACAAGCTTTATATACTCATGAACAAACCTGGGAGATCTTTCTTTATGTTTTTGACAAACTTGGCTTCTTCCTCACAGTACCTTCAAGGTGAGCCAAGTTCAGTAGCGTGAGCTTCCCTTGTGCATCACTCCGAATGTTGCGGGCAGCATTCAGGCTAGTGAAGAGGAGTTCAGGCAGCAGATATGTAACCTGCCAGATATCTGTCCTTTGTTAAAGAGGTATTGTGCTTGTTCAGCAGTAGACCAGACTACAGGCAAGTCTTGATCTTTGAGATGCATCTTGAAGCTGTGGCTGCAGCTCTTACCTTCCATTTCATCTCTTAATTTTCTTAGCCATGCAGTAAGGTAGTATGCATATACTAAGTAGATCTGGTTCTTCTTGTTGCCTAATGAGGGAAAATGAGAAGGGAAGAAAGAAAAAATAGTATTTTTTTCAATGAGTAAAATAGACTGCCAAAATACATCTTTTTTTCTTCCCCGATCCTCCATTTATCAAACAATGAATCTCTTCTGTCCATGGCCATTTTCCGTCTTACAGCTCTTCATAGGAAAACAAGAAAATAGAAGTTTCATTAAAGAAAGCAATGCATATTTCCAGTTTAGAAAAGAACACTCCAGTTAACGCATTTGAGGAACCCTAGTATTTTAGATGTGTATAATCTTATTAAAATTGTATCTCTATGTGCTTGCTTCATAAGTAAGCTTGGCACACAGTTGTTTCAGGACTGATATACTGTAGATTGTTATGACTACAAATTAAATCATGTTAAGAATTCTTTGGTGGAAAAGTGATAACACTCATTTAGTGTGCTTTCCTTAATATTTCTAACGTGTTAAACCTATATTTAAGACATAATTTCTCTGAAGACAAATTTTTTTAAAATTCTTGTTACTTATTTTCCTGTATTTCCTGCTGCTTGAATTTTTTCCACTGTTCTTTGAGATTGGTTTCACTTAATACTTCTTGGTTTCTTGTGTTTCAGATATTTTTATGTTGACATAATACTCAAACTGGTCAAACAAGTTTCACTATTGAAGTGATTTATAAAGAAACTGAAATACTATACAGCTTTAAACATAGTTCCTTTGACTTAGGGAGTAGTTAAATCCCATATAATAGTTGATAATTGTTGGCTTGCAGCCTGGTTCTAAAGTCTTTGTTTTAGAAAGTGGGTTATGAAGCATCAAGAAAACTGAATGTTGGGGTTTTTTCAGATGAAATATCTGAGGTAATTAAATACTTCAGGAATTTATCATTTGTTTGTAATTTGAAATACAGTGCTTTCTAAGAAGAAATCTTTAAGTGATTTTATGTATTGTCTTGCAGGCCCTAGAATAGTTAGCATGTTATAATTTGTCAGTTAATTTTAATTTAAGTAAACTTCTATATCAGTCTAAAAAGCACTGGTGATTTGCAACTATATTACAGATGGTATCTTTGCTTAAATAGTACAATAATCTGTGTTTTGTGGAGCAAGTGAATTACCCATTTGTTACACTGTTACGCAGCTCAGAGGTCATCACACATCTGTATGAGCAGAACATATAAGTGTTTTAAAAATCCAACACCAATTCAAACAACCCAATTCATTGCAGTGTTTCTGTTGTTACTGTTCCTACAGGGTTGACGGTCCATTCACTTGTGTTTAATTTATGGCTGTATTGCAGAGATGGGCTTGAGAAAGGTATTCATAAGATAAGGATTTTTTCTCAGATGTAGCAAAACTTGCAGGACATGCAGTTTCAAACAAACAGGAAGAACAAGATTGAGATCCAGGATCGAGAGTTATTTTGCAAAGCACTAAAATGAGGTCATATCACTTGCCCTCAAGAGTACATAATATCAAGTCAGGACTAGTAATTACCATACCTTTATTTTCAGTAGCTGTCTGATTCTCCTGATGAGGACTAGTGGTACTGTGTGTTATTAGCCCATTCTCTTCAGAGATCCTTCTTGTTTCTCCTCTTTGCACCATATTGCCTACTTTATGTAGCTTATAGATTTGGTACTGCTTTGCATCCTTGTTAGTTGATGTTTCCTCTGGCCGTGGTCTTTGTGCACTGCATCTCCCTTGCCCTTGTCCCTGCCCCTGGCATGTTGCCCCATTTCCATCCTGAGCCTCCTTTTGGAGCCCAGTTGATTCTGGCAGAGCTTTTTCATTGTACTTGGTGCTTGCTTTGTAGTTCATCTTCATTTTAACCACGAAACCACCCTTGCCAGTACAAATGAAGAATTAGCTTCTGCCTTGCAGTACTTTAAATTGGGCTTTGTAATAAAAGTGGAGAGGTACCTTTACACCAAGGCCTCTAAGGATTTAGGCCTCTAAAAGTAAAGGATGGACATTTAGATGAAATCTAAGCAAGAAATTCTTTACAGTTAGGGTGTTGAGACATGGAAATGGGTTGCCCAGAGAAATGCCGTGGAAATATCCTTGGAAATATTCAGGGCCAGGTTGGATTGGACTTGGAGCAACCTAATACAGTAGATGTCCACCTCTCTGCCCGTGACAAGAGGCTGAACTAAGTGTACTTTAGATGTTCTTTCCAACCCAAACCAGTCTGTGATTCTACTTGAGGACAGCAGGTTCTTGCCTTTGTTTTGCATGATTAGTAGTATGTGTATCTCTTAGATAGTTTCAATATATAATGTTTCCTCTGCATTTTGTTGACTTTCAAACTTTTTCAGAGACATTGCAGTGGTTACAAGTTCTATTGATTGAACCTGGTCAAAAGACTTTAATTTGTGGTTTGGTTTTGTTTTCAGTAAGAGATAAGTGCTGCCTTACATGATGATAAGTGGTAATCAGAATTTGTTGAAAGGATTTGTTAAAATTGCTCTTAAAAGATTAAAAGTGGCAGCCTTAAGCGTATCTGCATGAAGAAAATGATGGAGAGAAGAAACAGTTGGGTTCCCAGCAGTGTATATAGTTAAAAAAATCAAGATTGTAATGATGTTTTGGTATGTTTTAAGTGATCCTCCTACCATAGATGTGACAATCATGGACAGTTGTCTCTGATGTGTTTAGAGCTGTGATAATTTTTAAGGACAAAAAAAATTTTCTAAAATATTGGCTGTGATTTTCCTTGAAGGGAATGGATGCTATTTCATGACTATGATTGGCTCTCTTTTCTTTCTCTCTGCTCCTCCTGAAGAAATTTTGTGGGACTTACAGAATGCTTTGCTTCCAGGAAAAATTCTAAAGGAAGTTCTCAGAATTTTAGTGGGTTTTGCTCTTAAGTTATATGGATTTAAATGTCTAAATATGTACTGAATGATATTGACAGGTACCGGTGTAGATGCCAGCCGTGTGCAGTTGGAGTGTACTACGGACTGATCTGCAATGCAAGCAGCAGCATTTCTCAGTTGTTGTGACTGGCCAGCATTTGTAATTTGATGGAAAGCAGATGAATAAAGCCAAATTAAAGTGACAGTGATGACCAACTGCCTAGTAATTTAAGACCCTCCACACATTGCTTAGTGCTATTTATTCAATAAACACATATAGTAAATATAGAACTTAATGAATTTCTTTAAGGGGATATAAGCCATGGTGGGCAGAAGTTATTGTATATTATCAGCACTCCATCATATTTGATTAAATTAATGTGTAACTTACATAAAACTCAGAACTTTCTGAGCAGCTTCATGTAGTTTTGTTCAAGTTTTCATTACATTATGTACATTACACAACTTCATATTAAACACTTTCTTTGCAACATAATTTCTACAGATTTGTAATTGTTAAAGAATTGAAGTTTTGCCACCAACTTTTGCAGTAGTGTTCTCCATATTATGTGTCTGATCCTCTGAGATCTTTTCTCACAAGCATTAATGTAGTAAGAGTTGATTCTGGTATGAATGGTTCAACTAGATTTACAAAAAGTGGTTGAATGTTGTTTTATCATTTTTGTTAAGCAGCATGCATGCCTTAGAGTTATAGAAAAGGTTACCTGTATCTTGAAACTTGCAGTATTTATCATGTTTTCCAAGGGAATTGTAGATCAGGTGCAAGAATTTCTTTACATTATAAGTGTTCTAGAGTTGTTTTGGCATATTAATCTAGATTATTGTAAAATGCTGATGTGTACTATATAGTGGGATCCAAGCTGGATCTGAGGAAAAAAATCATTATTCTCTGTTATTTGGCAGAGAGGAGTAAGGGATAGAAAAGGAAGAAAATGCTCTTCTTTTTAAGTGAATTCTTCCCATAGAACATACCAACAAAAAAGTAGATCAAGACAGTCTTGCTTGGAGACATTCATACCATCTGACAGGAAAGTGATTTTAATTAATTTAAAATCCAGAAGCAACAATATTTCTTCCTGAGTAAATGGTTGGAAGACCTTAATTACATATTGCTCTTGAAAGCACAGATTGCACTTAGTTTCTTTTTGGTCTCTTAGACTCAGACTTTGGAAAGTATCTAACTTACAGGAAGTAACAGAGTACTTTCCTGAATTGACAGGCTGTTACTGAGTTTTCTCAGTATGAATATAGCTAGTTGAAAAGAAGAGAAATTTAGTGGAATGTTTTCGGGCTGGGGATTTTTGGTTTGGTTTGGTTTGGTTTTTATAACAGAAAAGTCATCTGATACCTTCAACTGGATTTTGGCATCAAAATTTTTAAAAAACATTTGCTGTGTAAAAAGTAAGTTTTGACAAAAGCAAAGGAAATGGCAAGTGTTTAAGTTGTGAATTAGTATCTAGTCACGTCTAATCATGATTTAGTCCTCCAGTTGAGAATATTTTATAGTGTGAAACTGCTCTAGGTGAACAGCGACCAGCTAGCTAGAGGAATAGTGAGTAACTATTGGATACCTAGATTAATTTCACGTAATAAATGCACTTTTATGAATGAAATGCAAATGTTTAATGGAATTATGGTTACTTCTGTACATGAAAACTATAGTTATAAAACCTGCATGGTTTTGTAGTATTTTAGGGTGCAGCAATCATGGTTTTTTCTTTAATGTTTAGTTTTTAGCAAAGACACATTTGGGTATTAAAATATTCCTATACAGAACATTTTTCTTATTTCAAAAGATACTGTAATAAACAACATTAAAAGGATGGACTATTTCATGTAAAAAAGAAAGTTCCTTATTCATGATGTTTTTACTCTACACAGGAATCTTATGCCTTATGCTCCTAGATTGTTTGAAAAGAAAATTTGGCTAATGCAGTTTTTAAAATTTTTCTGGCACTACTTTTCAGATGTAATTCCTTTCTTGAATATATCATTAATGGGCAATGCAGGAACTTGAAACACAGAAAATTTCATATGCAAACTTCTTTGAACAATTGTGCAGGCTGCATTTAAGACTCTGCCAGTATTAAAATAGCTCCCAGCGTCTTGTTCTTGTGACTGTTTTAGGTTTTGTAATTAATATTGAGGTTTCAGTATCTTCTCTGTGGCAAGTACTAGGGAGTGGTATCAGATTGTTTTCCCTGTTTCCTGTACAAACAAGATCTGAGTTTGGGAAGGTCTTCTTAACATCCCTCAAGGTTTTGTAGTTAAAAGTCCCGCAAAATAGCTTTTCTCTTTTCATGGTATTTGTAGTGTGCTAAGAGAAATGATTTCAAGTTTGGTAGCCATAATTTGGTCTGGTGTAGCAGTGATACTGGCTTCCCTATTGCCAGGCATTCAGCAGAAGCTTGGGAAATTTAGTACCTTTCACAGAAAAATAAATTGGTTCAAGTAATTGGGAAAAGGGAAGTGATATTTAATGGAAGATACTGATGGCTTGGGCCATTGTCTGAATCCATACTTCCTCCCCTTGTCAAACTGGAACAGAATCTTGAAGTCCCTTTAGATTCATTTTTATTACAAGGCACAAAGCTAAGAGAGACCAGAAAATTCACTGTTCTCTAAAATATATCTCTTTGAATATATGACAGTCCATGCATTTCAAGTTGAGTCTTCCAATGATTACATGTTGAGTAACTTGATAAACAACATATATAACCAGCAATTTCATTATACACAGAACTGATCCAACTCATCTTACGTGCCCAATTTTACTTCTTTAAGATGTATGACATTTTTTCATTATCATAGTGCTTTTCAGGTATCAAGGAATCACCTCCTTAAAAATAACATATGTATCTGAGACTGCGGTAGTTTGGGAGCTGTTTCATTGCATATGTTTGCATTTGCAGTCTGAAAATGTCACACTAAGCTCCTACCAAAACACACACAAAAAAGTTCCTCATTTAAAAATATGTCAGAATATTTGGACCAATTTGATTTGCCAGTTTTTCATTCTGGAAGCATAGATTTTTTGAGTCAGATATTTGCATATTATAATATTAAAAGAAATACTTAGCTGACCATCACAGAAAAATCATGATTGCATGTGCATAGAAATACACAGTTTTTTTGTGTTTTTGTGTGTGTATATCTCACAAGAGGTATGAGAGATGAATGTTCTTCTTAACTGAAGAGTTCTTTTTCCATTCTAAGGATATTTAAAAATCATTCTATCCATTTGGTGGAGCAATAGCTTAGTTAATGAAATTTGATATTTTGGAGTTTTTCATTCCTATGTAACATCTGTAAACATGTTCCCAAACCTTACATGCAGTTCTGTAATTAACTTAATGTTTCCATGGTGTTTTGTCAATGAATAGAAAAAATGTTATTTATGCAGATGGGGGAAAAAAAAGTTTTCCTCAGCAATGCTGCTAGATTTTAGTGGGGTTAAAATATAAGCCATCAGTGCAAAATCTGGTTTTGTTGTTACCTGCTTAAAATTTAGGTTTTACACACACTCTGTATGAACAGTGAGGTGTAGTCCAGCACCCTGTCTGTTCAGGCGTAAGATCAGTTAAGAAACAAAGCTTTTTTAAACTTTTACAGAAAACCTGTACCTCTCTGATCACAGCACTTAGTTTCTTTATTTTCATTAGTTTTTCTCTCCATGTAATGTACATAGAAAGTTAATGATGAAAGAGTAGTAAAGTATTCATTGAAACTGAAAATTATAGTATTTGCAAATATGAAATCATAATTTACATAAATTTTATAGTCAAGAACATTATGAATGTAAATATGCCTTCATCTATTCTCAGTCTTATAATGCCATTCATTGTCCAGTGGGAGATGAAGAGTGATGTTAAGACTGCTGTTTAACCTATTATAGCAGCCTAAAGAAATTAAATAGCCTTGATGTAAATATGAGGTGGGAAAGGAGTATTCATCTCCATTAAGTGACATAAAAAACCATGGTAAGAATAACAGGCTGGTGGGTATGCATTAAGCACTGAAGTCCCTAAATTTGGACACTAATTATAACCACAAGGACAATTGCCTCCCACGTACTTAAACTGTAATTTCAGTATGTTTTCAGACCAAAAATATGCTTCACAGTTCTTTAGGCACCAAATGTGGATTTTTTTCTAGCATTCTTTTTTCATCTGATACATGGTTCTTTTTCCCCTGCTATTAAATGAGGGCCTAATACTAAGAAGTTGAATTCATTGTGTACTCCTTGGCACAATTAGGTCTTTAGACCTTGTATTTTACTAGATCTCATAACTATGCTGAGGAAGTCCTATCCATTTTATAGTGCCATAAGCAAATGTTGCATCATTATATTCAAATTCTTTGGAGCAGTTGTTTCAGGTTCATATTAGTATTACATAGACCTAGGGATGACCAGTAGCTAATCCTAATCTCTTGCACTACGTAAGTCACTCATACTTTGTTTCTTGATAGTGTATTCTCGTAAAGATAGATGGTATACTTGCACCCTTTCCTAAAATTATTTTTATGTTACATTACATAAAGTAATTATTATATTGAGTAATTGCATTAAAGTATGACTCATGGAGTCATAAATGAGAACAGAGATGTTGTATAAAACTATCTTTTAAAGTTAATTGGGCATTGCAGTTTCTTCAATATTAAACTGGTTTCAGGACAGTTAATTTTGGTTTAGCCATTCCATCTTTGGTATAAATCAAGGTAAAGTATTAATCACTAAAAAAAAAAGCCCAAAACATTACTTCACCTTTACCTTGATATTTAATATACAGTATTAATATTTACCATACAAATAAATGCATAATGTCACTGCCTAACTTGATGTAATAATTAAGACATGGCATTTCTAGACCGAATTTGTCTGATGTCTTTCAGTAATTCTGTCTTACTCTCCTTTTCTATGCTTGATTAGTTATTGGCTATTACACCTTCTCCATGTGTACTAAGCTGTAGGTCTCAATCAAGTCACCTCTAAATAAACTAAATATACTGATCTTTTTTCCATCTCACACACACAATAAAAAGAAGGATTTCCTGACTGTATTTCTTTTAACTCCTTTTTTGGCCCTTTTAATTTCAACTTCCTTTTGAATTAAAGATACCAGGCCTGGTTATAGCATTCCAGTGATGCCATATGTGCAGATAATTTCAGGTCCTTAGTAGTACCATATATTTCCCTGTAATGCACCCAGGGATTGTTTTTAGCTTCTTAGCTACAGCAACATAGTAAGAGCAAAAAAAGCATTTGGTTATTTACAATGACTTGTAAGTTCTTTAGGGATTCACTGGTTTCTAGGATGTAATCCTCCATTTCATGTGGCCTGTCTTGTAGGTTCTTAATGTTCTTAAGGTAAATAAATTAAAATAATGTAATTTCTACTCCGAGATTTACTTAATTTATGCAGCTTATTGGAAGGATTTTTACTTCTTTTTGTCATCACAGAGCTTCAGCTTTTTACACAAGAGTGAAGAATCAGTCATCAGGTTTTATGTGTATTTTGTGTGATTGATATTTTTAAAAAGACAGTAAAGGGGACTTCACAAAGCATTAAAGCATTAATATAGCACGTAGAAGGCTTATAATGTGTTTGGCTTCTGCTGTTACCTAATGATACGGCAAAAAAGCACTCTTCTACAAGGCTGCTTTTAAGATACAAGGGAACCAGAGGAATTGTTAAGAATAATAGATAGCATATCTTGGATTAATTTTTTTTTAAAATTGTTTTTAGGAGCAGAAGCACAAAAATCCTGTCTTAATCTTTCTTTTAGGTATGCTGCTTATTTAGCTTTTAGTAACTTGTAATTTAAGATCACAGTTATTAGGTGTATTTCTGCATTTTATATATCACTCCCAGATGCTACAGTATTAGTTTTTATCACTGCATATTTTATGAAATGTCAGCCTTCTGTTGGCTGTTCATGCAGCATTGTTAGTGATCAAAGCCACAACATAAAGGAGAGGAATCTAAACAGTTGGCTTATCTTTGTCCTTCATTGTGACACAATACCATAAAATTACTTTAACTATATAAAAGGCAGGCAAAGCTTCATGTAGCACACTCTGAAAAGCTGAACTTTTCGTTATGCTCAACAAAATAGATAAACTCTTCTAGATGATATTTTTTGCAAGGAAAGTAAAGTTAGCAGTGATATCTTTGGAGTTTTGAAAAAGTTTTCATCTTTTCCTGCCTTTTTAAAGCACAATTATATATGTGTGTGTGTGAGAGAGAAAACGAGATTATAAATCTATCCTTTAAAACCTTCTGAAATGGAAGAAATGTTTCCTTTGGAGTATTCTCTATAGGGTGTTGTGGACTTCTATGGGATACAATTAATCATGACGTTATATCACTTGAAGAGGGATAATTGGGAAGATAATAGCTAGTCTTTACATTATGGAAGCTGCTGGTGATTATCAAGTATATTTGACTTTCATTTTGGTTTTTGACACAGGAGATTATTTTGAGTGTATCCAAATTTTTGGTTAAAAATATCAGGATATCAGTAAACCTTAATTTTTCTGCTTGCATAAGTGAGTTGTGTAATAGAACTGAAATAATAAAGTAGGAAAAAAACTCTACAAGCTCTGGAGATATTCTAGGAATAAAAATCTTGAAGGATTTTGATCAGCTGTTGTGTATGCCCTGCACAGCAGTTGGTTCAATCAATTTTATGTTTTGGGATGGTTTTATTAAAATGAGCTGCTGCTTTCGGTAAATCATTGTAAAGACACTAGCTTTCTATATGCTTTTTGTGGACCTGCAGCTTACCAAGGCAGCCTCTTAATATAAACAGACTTAACTTGGCTCTTCAAGAGTCTGGGCTGAATTAGTAACCCCCTTATCATGTGGAGTATTTATCAAGATGGGACAGAACACAGAAAAGGATATAGTCTCCTAATATGATAGTGGTATAGGAAGTAAAAGAGTGAAAGTATTCCTATCATACTGTGTGGGCCTGTGAAAGGCATGGCAGTCAACAAGGCTCTTGACAGTATCTGTTAAAAAAGATGATGCACACTACCCAATTGCATGTGTTTGTGTTTGTCTTTCCAACTGCTGCTAGTAACTTGTATGCATGTATTCTCTCACAGTATGTGATCATGAATGTTTCAGAGGTTTTAACAAATCAAGAGTGGTATTTTCTTCATGACATTGTGATCAAGATGGCCACAGTGCTTCATTTTATCTTGGCTTTATGGATGAGATGGTCATTTCATCCATCTTACCATAAAGGTTGTCACAGGAAGAGATCATTCCCATGTACATTCAAACGTTTTATTACTTCTTTCTTGATGTGCGTCAAACATACACTATGTAGGAAACAAACTGTTGTCAGATGAGTTAAGGTTGAAGACATTTAGCATATCAGGAGCATCGATTAATTAATGCTTTCAATTATTTAATTTTGAAAAGTGGAATTTAGGAAAACAAAACAAAAAATCTGACAGTGGTAGGTAGTTCATCCATCAGCTATCTGACAGTAGTGTGCTCAGTGCAGGTCATCCTTCCTGTATGAATATGGCATCACACAGAGTCTGCATAACTTTCTACCAGCATCAAGTTTATAGTCATTCTCCTGCCCTTCACAACTGAATGGGTTGAACATTCAAAGCTACAGACCTATTCTCCATCTTTCTAGATAAAGTGTGATTGTAAGATGTTTCTCTTCTGATTTTTTGAAGAAGTAGGTTCTCCTACTCTATGTTTTCATCCATTGTCCACGTGAGTAGATGAATTTTACACATCTTACTTTTAGTGGGATTCTGGTTTGCTGATGGAGGCAGAAAATGTCTAATCTGACCTGGTCTTAATGAAGGATTTAGAGCCACCAGAGAAACTGTGATGCTTATAGCAATTTTAGTGTCCACAGCAGGAAGAGATGTGCTCCTCAAAGAGAATGATGTACAAGGGTGCATAAGCAAGGTTAGGCGTCTGAGAATCAAAGGCCAAATATGTTGGCACTTCTTGCAAGTCAAGAAGTTCAGGTGACCATGGAGAGAAGACAGAAATCAATAAAGGCAGTCTTTAAGGGGAGTGATTTTTCCTCTATTGATCTTAATATCTTTAGCAGGTATTCTAAACTACTGTAGTTGAAGGGGTAAACGTGTTCAGGGCTCCTTTTTATCTGTATATCCAAGGCTGCTTCAAACACCTGATAAGAAGATGCTAACAACACTTTAAGAGTTGAAAACATGCAAACCTTATCCAAGCAGGTTCACTTATCTTTATACAGGTCTCTTTGATTCCCTGGCCAAGAAGTCGTGCATTAAATGCACAGCTTTCAGATATCCACTTGCTAGCCTAACATACTCCAATTGCAGTGATCAGAAGTCAAGTCATGATGAAGTGTAATATGTAGTGGTACTTCTTTTTGTAATTGGTGCTTTGTAGTCCACAATTTCATGAAGAGGTAGGAAATAGATGGGATGATAGCTCTTTGTTAATATACTGGATATAATCAAGGTACCTTGGTGCCTTTTAACTTGATATTCTTGAATCTCGATAGGCACTCAGCTGATATGCTTTGGAAACGTAATTTCACTTTACAGATGTCTTGTATGTATATATGCGCAAAATATTTTGTGGATTGTTCCCATAATTTGTGAGCATATATGTGAGCTTATTTCCACAGAAAAAAACTTTCATGACTGTTTTGACCACCTTTCCCAGCTGTTTCCAAAGGCAGTCTTCACTAGGTAAATGAATATAGTGGTTTGTTGAGCGTTTGTCAATGCTAATACTAGCAAAACTGAGTGTTATTCAGCCTTTTTTTAGTGCCATTATCCTCAAATCTCTGACCTGAGGGTTATAAATGCAACTGACAGAGAAAATTGAGCAAAATTGATAGTCAGAAATTTCTTAATAAGATATGAATTTTTGGTTAGGACTTGATTCGTCGCTGATGAAAATTGTGTTTCTGAAATGTAGCTGTATTAGTTTATGCAGGGGTTATCACAGTACCTATGGGGTGTAGTAGATTGCTGCTCTGCATTGCAGAAAGCTCAGTGAGGGTGACAAGTACTTAAAAACAAAGTTGCATACAAGAGATGCTACAGCTATATATTTAAGGACTTCATGTTGACCCCGTCCTCTCTTATTAGCAATGCATTTTTTGGATGCATTTTGCATTTCCATTTTTTGGTGAGCTTGTGTCCCTGGCCTGCTAGAATTGGCAAAGGGAAAAGTCAGCAAGGTTTCTGGGAAGCTGTCTTCAGTATACCTTTTTAGTTAATACACAGGTTAATATTAATGATAATTACAACCGGAACTGTGACTGTTGGGTCACCTGAAAGAATTAAGATGCATTCATGGCAGCAGTAGAGTAACTCAGGTATTTTCAAAGTTAATGGAGTTTTAGTTCAGAATACTGTTAAAATCTAAAGTACAAGTCAAGCCTTTCCCCAGAGTGAGAGGGGCAGGATTGGAAAGGCAAGGCCTTTGGCATTGGTAAAGAAGCTATTCATTAAAGAAGCATTCTGACCAGCCAAATGAGGAATTTCCAGCAAGGAGGTACTTTCTAACTGGGGCAAGATTGTGAGAATTAATGTTGGTTTTTGATGGATTGATTAATCCCAGTTCACACTTCTTACAAATCTACATTTGTAAGTATTCAAGCTGATGAACATTTTTTTGTGTTAAAAGCATGCAAAGGTAAAGGAAGATGCTTAGAAAGCTCGAAAGAGCTGAATAGTGCTTCAGTTTGGACAATATTAGCAGAATGCCGAGGAAATATGAGCCTTGCAGAGATTTTGGCTGTATTAAATGTCCTACTTTGCTCACAGAATGTATGCTGCTAAGCTCTTCCATGTAAATACTGGCAAAGACCCAGGTTTCAGTTTCATTGAAGTCTACCCCACCTGTAATAACTGTAGTCAAGAGATTGCAGTATTTATATATTCATCAGGTGCACTTTGTTTAGTTGTGATAATAAAATGTGTCTAATTGCTATTCAGGTATGAATGGAGAGTTCATATTCCTAATTTTTATTGTACTCTGAGAGGATTACAATTTCACCTAGAAGCTGGTTATTGTATAAGAGTGTTGAGAAGAAATTTAACATGTCCAACTTCTGATTTGAGAACATAAAGGCTGATTGTTCCTTTTCATAGCAATTGAGAAGGTTACTGTTTAAAAATAAGTATGTGTCTGAGGTTACAAAAGGGCTGACAAGAAGAAAGATGAATGCCTCCTGCAGTTAACTGTAGTGCCATTCCCATCAGTTCTGGAACAGGTTGCTTGAAGGTGGGAGGTGCAGCACATTTTGGTCTCCTGGCTGGTTCACCTGCCAGTCAGTGGGGTACTGTGGCTGTCTTCCTAACTTAGTGCCTCATGAAATCTGAGGAGAGAAGGTGCTGAGATAAGATAGTTAAAGCTAATGGTGATCGGCAGTGATCATGTCTTCTTCTTACTGGTGAGTTAGCAAACTCACCAGTAAGGAATATGCCTCTCTCATCATAGTAGCTAATGAGGGATGAGCTCAGCAATGTCTGAACTTTGGCATGAGAGACTTCCAGACCCAGGAGGACAAAAATGGGTCAGGTTAGGCTTGAACAGGATGGCCATGCTGTCTGTAGGGATGAGTAGACTTCTGCCATGAGTAGAAAAATAGCAAAGATCTTCCCTTCCCACCTCTTCTTGTGCTTTGAATTGCATTATGATTTTTAACTTCCCATAAATGTACATGATACACAGCAAACAGTTTTTCTGTAGATAGAGTATGTGTAGAAAAGATGATGTGTGCTTATATTGCTCTTCATTTTAGATTTGTGTTAAGATGGGAGGAGGAAGATAGACTAAAACATATTCACAGTTCTAAGGCCTACTAAGGAAGATCTCAGCTCTGTAAACATAGACTTCTTTCTGCTAAGTCCTGTAATAGTAATGGGATAAATTATTTTCCACTCCTCCAAATTTATTGTCTTCTCAAGGTTTTAGATTTTGAACTTAACAACTTGATATTATGTGAACAGCACAATGTGTTCACATAATATTTGCTGTGGTTTTAAATCTGTTTCTGATATCGTTGACTTTCAGTGCTTTGTACCATTTAGTGTCAAGTGAATATTTTAAGTATTGACAATGAGAAATTAAAAAAACTACAGCTGTGGCATCTTGCATCATAAAATTTGATTTGCACAGGCTCAGAGTTTTACTCCCTGCTTTTTAGTACAAGCTAAAAGTAGAAATGCTGCAAGTTTAGAGGCTTTGACATATCTTGGGAAGAGGTGGGGGGTCAGTGACGTTCCACTTTTGATTCATGAGTAGAAGAATAGATTTTTTTTTGTTAAGTCCCTTATTTTTATATTGTAAGCCATTGTAGCCCATTTTTGATTATTCTCTTAGCGTATTTTCTTCTTTTAGATAGTCTGAATTATTTGCTTTACTATGCACCCGCTATTTCTCCAAACAAATTTAATGCTTCATCTATACTGAGCACCCCACAGGAACACATGACTTAGGAAAGGGAAAAAATCAGCAGAAAAATAGGTGGTCTGAGTGTTTATGTGTTAAATATGCATGTTAATTAGAAAAAATTAGAAAAAATATGAAAACAGATGTTACATAAATTATTTCAGTCTCAGGATAGTAGTAACTTATACACTGACAATAACTTTTATACGTGCATGTATATGCGTGTGCCTATATCTGGAACATTTATGCAACTGCCACATAGATAGCACTAGGAAAATAACTTCTACCTTAGATAGGCCTACTGAATATCACCTGTATTTGTGGGTATTTCACTCCTCTCTTGTGCTGTCCATTGAGCTCCTGAAAGAAGGTTCCTAAAAAGGTGCTGCCAACAAAATCGGTTGTATCATGAGACTCAGGGGGAGTATTTGAGGTTACTAGCATTAACAATATGCAAAGCATTTTTCTCTGCCTATTGATATTGTATTAGACAGCAGAAATTTTAAAATCTAAGTCCCTTATGTACTCACATAGCCTGTTCTTTACTTTCGTCTCTTTATTTCTCTTAGCTCCTCTGCAGTGGAAAAAAAATAAATCCTAAGGCTTTCTAGTAGAAGGTACTCCAGCAGAGACAACTCAAATGTTGAGAATGTGTTAACAGAAGAGAGAATTTTGTAAGTGGATATTCATGTTAGAATTCATCTGCTCTTAGTAGAGTCATTTTGTCATTTTATAAAGAAGACACTTCTGACTGACAACCAATTTTCTCAATATAAATTCTGATATAATTTGAATAATTACATAATTTCTGTCCACGTTAAAAAAACAGACATATGTGCAGTTCGTTTTCTAATTATCACCACCAGAGACTGAAAAGTTAACTTCTCAGAAAATGAAGGCAATATATGATGTAAGGGGAAATGTTGAAAAATAAAGACCTGTAGCCGTCTGTAAATTTTCATATAATTATTTCAGTATAACATTCTACTTTTCTAGTTTGATAGCTTTCATATTCTTTGAAACCTTGTATGTTTCTGTTTCGTAAATATGATTTTTAATTTTTTTTTCCTTTTGTAAAACCCAGCATATGCTGTAGGAAGGTAAAAGGCTGCAAGATGTAGACAATGAATTGTGGAAGAATATTCTAGCAGATTGGATTGTTAGTATTGAAGACTTTTTAAAACAGTGTTCAGGGTATGCAATTGCTATTCTAGCAGATGCATTACGCTAGTAAATGTATGAGAATGTGGTACTGTAAGAAAATGAATTACAGAAAACTATTAAGAAATCTTATTTATGTCTTGAAGAGGAAATATATTACCATAAATCCTACTTTATACCAATAAATTGTGTTGCCTACACAGAATTATTTAAACAAGAAAAAAAAAACAGTTATGTGTTAATCCTTCACTGCACATGTATTCATTCATATTGGAAGAGTCAGATCTCATGAGGACAAAAGGAAATTGTATAAAAAGGAGTTAAATGCTTCTAGCTGTGTATCTTAGATTTTCAGAAAAAAAACTACTTTGGAAACCTCAATATTCAGTCTCAAACTAATAGCGGTGGTAACTTCAAAGCCTGTTTGAGCCACCATTTTTCTGTGAGGTAGTGTTGCATTTTCTTTGCTAGACTTACATATTTTCATGAGCAGGCAGCACAAACTGATCATTCTTGTCTTTATAAATGGAATAAGTAATATAGAAGAATAACCTTAACATCTGAGCCCACACCTGTTAGCCTCCATGTCGTTTCTGCCCTGGTTATTTTAAGGCAGCAACGCAGTGGTGTACTTGCATGGATTCTGGCTTTGGTGGAAATGTCCAAGTTTTTCTCCTCTGTCAGCTGAAAGTAAAAACCTGTGGTCATTGTACCCTGGTGCTCTTACTGTTGTCAACATTAATAAAATAAAAATGGCAAAATTGTAATTCCAGCTCAAAATAGTAACCATTCATTAGTTTTGTGATGTTGGGAGGGAGCAATACATCTGCATTCAGCCATCTTTGTAGTTGGATGTAGGGTAGATACATGCAATCCCACAAGTATTATGAGCCCCTATTATTTTGCTTCAGTAAAAATACATGGCTACTGAAATTTTATTTGGCCATAGATCATAGTGAAACTCCTTTCCTGCCAGTAAAGAGTGGTTCATTCATGTTCGTTTGCTGTTATACCTTGGCCTAGTGACCTTCTTTCCAGATTCTGAAAGAAATTAGGAGAGAGCAGCTGCTTTGCTTTTGAAAACTACAACCTAGCACAGTTAGAATCTCTGCTACTATTTAGGCATCAATGAATAAGAATAAAAAAGAATTAGGATAAGTTTGTGAAAGAAATTACAACATCACTTTGTTTATAAATTAAATACTGTGTATTAACCCTGTGGGCCCTACCAGTGCCATTTGTTTTGGTTTGTCTTCATTACTGTCTGGATATATTTAGACTTGGACATTCTTGTTCTGGTGTGGTCATCTAGGTATCTGGATCTGTGACTAAACATGTGCATCATTAATGATGCTGAATTTTGCATTCAACCTCCTCTGCATGATTGCTCTTCTGTTTAGAATTCTTTAAGATAAAGAATTAAGACAAAAATAAGGATGAAGTGTGAGACCTTTAGATGAAAATAATAAAGCCTTCTGAGTCAAAAGATATGAGAAATAATGCTCTTCAGATACTTTGGCTTTCAAATATTTCTGTAATTGCTTTTTAATTGTATGTGTGAAGAAAACATGGAAGTCTGTGTTCTGTTAAACCTTGATTATTCCAATATAAGACTCTTTGAATAGCCAAATAGCTAGAAAACATAGCATGCTTTCCCACTTTTTTATATATCTTGATTTTATCCAAGTTGATTTATATTTCAGATTTTTTTTCATTATTATGAGCAGTAGCACATTAAACACTTGAGAAAAAACTAAATGTCTCTGATCTAAAAAAAAGTATATGTGTATACATGCACATATATAAATGTTTCATTTTCACAAATCCAATTGTACTAGTAAAGATGATATTGTTTGTATTACAGTAAGCATTTGTATTTCATGCAATTCTTTCTGTACATTTTTTCCTACCCTCATTAATAAATATCAAGATACTTTCCAACCCATCAATATTTCTTAGGATGACTTGCTTTACTAGTATATCCCTATTTATTCATACTCATTAATATGACTAGAATTTTTATATGGGGAAGTTCTTTCTCATTCACTTTTCTGGGAAGGCTATGATTTTTGTAGGTATGTGCTTCCATCTGTCAATGCTAGATGATGCCGAATTGTAGGAATGTTCCTTGTGTTTGAAACAGAAGGTAGTAAAGCTTTTGGCTATAACTTAGTTTTTGTTGTGAATTTGTTTCATGATTTCTGATTGGCTTTTGAGAGATCTCTGTCTGGTGTACCAAAAAAAAAAATAATCTTGTCATAGAAAACTCTGCTTTGGTTGACAAGATGTGTGGGAGAGCAGACGTAGCATTCAGCAACTTTAGGCTGTAGTACTTATTGTATTCAACAGAGAAAAATACTCCCTTTTGATTCCTGTTGGTAAAGGTGATACAGTAGTCTGCGTTGCTGAAAAGATGCTCTGAAGCATTCAGTACAAGTTGACACTTGCAAAGAGCTAGGGGTGATTCTGAGGGTGGTCGGATGCAACAGTGGTCCCCATGAAAGGTGATCAATTTGTGCAACATCACTAACATCACTCAGTGCCAACCTGAATCCCAAAGGTGGGGATTGTCAGCAGTACTGCCTAAGGAGCCAATATTTGAGCTTCTGTTTCTATAAAATGAACTTTTTGCCCCACATTCTTCTGTTAAGCATTTTTAATATTTTGCTTTTTCATCTTTATTCAGGGGAGCAGTAGTATCTGTGCTGCAGTATCTTGGTGTCTTTTTTGTGTGCATATATATCTATATGCATGTTATGTGTGGTAGGGAGAGAAAGTGCAAATAAGTGATATAGAAAGTAATGAAACTCAATGCTTGAAATATTTTCCTGTAGAAGCAGTATCTCTGGTCTGAGATTCATCCAGAAGAGAAATACAGAGGAATGTTCGTGTTGCTGGAGAACGTTTCTTCATGTCCAGGAAAAAAGGTTGTAAGGACTGATTTCATCCTGAAACTTTTAGAGACCTGAGGATTAACACATATATATACTGGGCTGAAAACAAGAAACTGGGAAATTTGTTGAATTATGAGAAATAAATTCAGGAAAGCCCAGGATGGTATTGCTGCCTTAATGGTAATTAGTGGTATTCTCCTGGGGAAATATGGTAGAGCATTTTTTCACCAGGTGCGTTGTGAGTAGTGAAGGCTCAAGTACAAGACCTTTTGGAAGTCTAGCTGGAGTGAGGAGTAGTGGAAATTGTCTGCATTCATTAGTTGAATGAAAGCGAGAGGAGAAAAGGTGTGTTGTTCTGCAATCTGACTGTCTCACAGGAGCAACATGGCCAAGAGTACTCTTAAAATGGGTATTGAAGTGGCGGTGTAGTGTTGTGGCAGCTGATGATGAGTATCATTGAACAGCAGAACATATATTATTTTTCTTGATTTGCTACAAAAATATTTGGAGGAATTTTTCAAGCAGTACAGGTTTCCAAAACCAGTGCCATAATTTTATATATTCCTAGTTTCTCTGAACCTTTAATATTTTGATGACTAGTCCAGCAGGAGGGAAAGTTATTACAGTAGTTGAATAGCAAGAAAAAAATTATTGAAGGTAGGTAAAAATGTTGCTCTTGCTATGAATAATACAGTAAGCGTTACATAGGCAGATGAATCAGGTAGTTTCTTTAATATGAAATCTGATTTTCCATACATGCTTATAATTGTTCCATAAGAAATTTGCCAGAAATACACTGTGCCTATCTATAATTAAAAATAATATACATGAAGTGTAAGTAGAAGTTCTGCTGTTTTATTGCATATTAGCAATCTGCAAAATAAAATCTTAATCCATATTTTTAAATTACTCTGATAGCACCAGGATCCATAACTCTTGAATATCCTTGTTTTCAGTGGTTTTTTTCCTCCCACTCACATTGCATACTTAATATGGAGGATAACACATTCCAGTGCATTGTGAAGCATATTTAAAGCAAACCTAAGACTAATAATTTTAGTTTTTTAAGAAATTACAAACATCACAATTATTCTAATGTTAGAATTCTTCCGTTCTTCCTAATCAGGTACTGGGAGTTGCATATCTGGAGAAAAGGTGAAAAAATAGTTTTCAATACTTCAATTTGGTAAATAAGGTCAAAACCTGTAGTTAATACCACTTCTGTGAGCAGTTAATGCATGTTTGTGATAACTTCTGTTTAATGACCAGTTTAGCAGTGAATTATTTTCTTGCTGTAAGCAAGGGATACCATTGCACACTTGATTTTGTCTTTCCTCAGTGTGCCTCACCTTCAGAAAGCAGATAATAACTGTAGAATAATATTTGTCAAATGTTTCTTAGAACAGGAAAAAGTACAAATTGGACTACTTAAATTTGGAAATCCTAGAAAACACAGGCTGGTTAATATTTGTAGGTGGGAATCTTGAAGTGCTTGACAAACAAGACTGGGTATTGTACTGTGGGATTTGATTGAGGATACTGGTCCTCCCTAGCCACTGATCTGAAGAAGGAGCTGAAATACAGTGAAACATTTTCTTTAGTGCCTGAAGTTTCTAGCTAAATATGATAAATTTACCTTTCAGTTGCCTCTGAGAAGGATACAAGCTTGTAAATATCTTCACTGACCTGAGACTCAGTCAAGGTCTTCCAGTTTGTGAAACTTAAAGAAACGTCAGAAAATCCATACAATACTGCAAGCAAAAGGGTGCTCCAGATGAGCATGTATTGCTTATGTAGTTATCCAGCACCTCAGCCTGTGCAGTGTGCTTAGTGTTTTCCTCCTTTGTGGTCACTCTTGAATTGAAGCCAATGCTACCCAGAAAAGGTTTGTCCTTTCCTGGTAACTTCTGGGTCATCATCACATTTATAGAAATAATGCTTAGAAATTCATCCCTTACTTAGTGTGGATTTTCTGTAGCTAATGTCTCTTATAGTACAATATTAAAATTTTAGCACCCCAATTCCCATGCCTAGGCTTGCCACATCTGCGAGGTATGTAACACAAAGAGATGGCACTGTCCGCAAGGGGAGATTGTGTGGTGTTGCAGGTACCAAAGCCTCCCTGGACAGCAGGGTCAAGTTACAGAAGCATCTCCCTGTTCAATCTTAGACTTTGCCTACAGCCAAATAGGAGACCTTATCAGCATTAACTTGTTTTGGGGAAAAAAACCCAGTGTGATAGGAGAGTGGAGGAACAGGAGCAGCTGGAGGTACAGGCGGCCACAGAGCAGCACAGGATCTGGCCAGTGGGGACAGCTGCAGGCTGGAGCCACCAAACTGCAACAGGCTTTACCTGCTTACACTGGCTCCCAGTCACTCGGGAACTCTGACATGACTCCCACATCAGCTTATCTGAAAGTGTTACTGACATAGCATTTTTGAAAGATGGAGCTTTCTTTTCTTTCCTAATACTACAGTCATTTAAATGGGGTGCGGTTTTTCTGGTTTTGTTTTTTTTTTTCCCGTGGGGGAATCTTTAAATATTGGTTGATACTGGTTATTCTCATCTCTTAAAAGGCAGAAATAGATACTCAAATTCTAAAACTGGAGCTATCTAGAAAAGGCAGTGAGTCCTCTGATGCTGTTGTATAAAGCCTGAGTCTGTGCAGCACTGTCTGTTATTGCCAGGACGAAATTTTGCATTTTTATGGATACCTTCTCTAAATAGAGAAAGTTTTAAACAGGTAATTTTTACATTTCTCGTTTGATCTGTTTGCAATGAATTCTGTATTAAACACAGTGATTTTTATTAAGTGTTGATTATGAAGTGGTTGGACAAATGTTAAGCACTGTTACAATACAGTCCTCTATCAAAAAGTTAAAATGTCTAAACAAATTCTCAAACATTTAAAAAAACTATTTATATACATAAGTAGGATTTGTTGCAAATAAATGAAACTGATGTAATTTTAACTGAGTTATTTGGGTTTGGTTTTTTTATTTCCCAAGCATTAACATCAATGGAAGCATTCCTGTTTAAAGATGCTGCCTCTCTTACACTGGATTAATGGAAGTGGCTGTATTATAAGGTTGTTATACTTCTGATAATGGGAGCTATGTTCATATAAAAGTATATACATATATTTTTCTTAAATCTGATTTGATACTCCAATTCCCATTGGTATGTGAAAATTAAAAAGAATTTTACTCTGGTAGGGGGTTCTAAAGCCTTGACATTATTTTAATCTGATAACAAATGGCTCTGAGTTCATGTTCTTTCAGTTGTTGGCAACAAATCTAAACCTGTGTTTTTTGGCTTTATGAGGATAAGTCCTGCTTTGGCAATCTTGTAGATCCTCAAGAGAATAGTTAAACAGTGATTAATCATTGTTTCTTCACTGAGTGTGCAGAAAAGAATGGAAAAGCTGCATTTCACACTTCTGAAGCAATTAATCCCCATGATCTTAGCCAGGTTTGTCTTGTAGATAAGTTGGGATACAAAACTGTACCTAATTTATCAATGTATGCATGCCATAAAGTATAAAACACACAATTTATTTCATATCATTTATAGTCAAATGTAAAAAAAGAGTGACTTTGCCATATCCAAGAGTGTTTCTTACATTACCTTCATATAAACTAAGTACCAGAGATTACAATGGGATTCCTGTTTATTGTGCACATCTGGTGCAGTCACTATGCATTTTCTCATTCACTTGCTGGCATTTTTAGTGATTGTGGCATAAATCACCTTGCTAATCAGAAACATAAGTGACGGGAAGTCATCTCCTTTTTTTGAACAATGGGAAAAAACATATGGCTTCTTAGACAGGACTTGGCTGTTATACTATTTATGTGGCATTATATTCTGTATTTAGAATTTCATATTAATTGCCATGGTTTGATTGAAGGCATAGAATGCCCTGTGGTTTTGGCCAAAGTATTTGTTTTATGGTCTACTCATGATGCCTTCCATGCTTAATATATGTTGTATTTGTGTGTATCAAAAAATGGAGCCGAACATGCAGACTGTATTTTAAAATATGATAAAATGTTTTAAAATGCTTTTTAATCAATATGAAATGAGTGTTGTGTGTTCTGAGTGACACCATATAATAGAAGGCTGTTATAAATTGTGTGGCATAGTAAACAAGAGAAAAGAAATGTTTGCCTTTATAGGAAACACATATACTCTAAACTTCCCCTGCACAGAAGAAAACTGTAGAAAATCAGACTAGGAGGAGGTGAGACTGGTAGTTTTTGTGAGGCAAGTTTATTGATATTTGTGCTTCTGAATTAAAATTCCCTGTGGGATAAAACATATAATAAGATGCCAAAATTATATTAACATGTGAGGAAGATAATTGCACCCAAAAGCAATTCATGTACAATAACATTTTTTTGTATCTAGTTCTTCTTTCATGAATGTTTTGCACTTCATTTTGTGTCACTTATTTTGTAGTTTGTGACAGTGTTTACTCCTTTAGCCAAATAGTTTATTATTAATAATAATTACTGTGAAGAGTTTTTAGTAGCCTTTTGAAAGAATATATTAATTTATGGCCAGTGGTTCAGAGTTTTATTTACTATTATATTGTTTCTTTTAAATAATTAACTAAACATGTAACCTAATTCAGTAGTGTTATTGACCAAATTTCTCTAAGCAGTGTGAAACTCGAGGTTATTGCATAGTATTGGAGTACACTAATTTCTGAATTGTCAGGAGTCTCTATATCTAAAGAAGATCTTTATTCCCTGCCAGGAAACTCTTATATAATTATAAAAAATGCTGAATTAAGTAACTTATGATTAAGACTTTCATATAGACTCTTGAAATTCAAGGAGGTAAGCAGGATGTAAAAAGAGACCATCCCAAGTGACCAGTTATTGTTGGTAACACCTCTCTGGCATTACAAATTCTGCCTCACTGCTAATAAAGAAAAATAGATAATAGAAGAATGCAGAGTACTCCTATAAAACACTTGTTAAACCTTACAATGGAGGTCTCCATCTTCTTCATTCAGGTGTGGATCTAAATCACATTGTAGAGATGCTGCTTTTGAAAGCTTGTCAGAAAGTATGTTTTTGCCCATGAATTTGCCTTCTACTAGGAATTGTGAAAAAGAAGGATTCCTGAAACTAGATGACATGGCATCCTTAAGATTACTTATACAAAAAGAGAGGAACTTCAAAAATAACAGGACAGCACATCATCCTAATTTTTTTAATAGCTGCTCACTGTGAGTTTTCTGCTGTTTCTGCTGTTATCTTACATAGTGGAACAATAATTTCACTAAAAATTTTCAAATTTTGTGTAATAGTTTAACAGGACAAATTCTTCAAAACTTCTCAGAAATGCACAATTACCCCTATTAAGTACCTTTAAATGCTAAAAAAAGTCTCATCTTTATAAAATGTCTCACTAAGTTTGCTTTCATTAATTGTTTTTTTAACATTTCTTTTTCATTGATTCTACTCACTAAAAAGAAGCAGTCTTAAACAAAGGCGCATAAGCTTCCTGACTCACTCAGTATTACTTGAACATTTTAAGTGGACCTTTATGTGCACCCTTAAGTAAACAATTTAATTGAAAGCATGTTTGATTTTCCTGGTATGGTACCAGGTTAGCCTTCTAGTTTGGATCAGGAATGTATCTTTGAAACAGATTATCCTCCCTGTGCTTATGTTCATACTGCAGGGTTGTGCCAGGTTTGGAAAAATTGATTTCTTTTGGATTAAGCTAACCTGGAACTTGCACACCATCAGTGCATAAATGGACTTCTTTTGTAATAACTGCTAGGGGGCTTTTGGTCCTGAACATGACCAGTTCAAATTAACACACACCCCCCCCCCCCCCCCCCAATGATGTTTTGCTTGAATGTTTGTCCTCAGGATTAACTATTTCGTTCTACCTGTCAGCCCACACTGAGCAGTTGCCATCTGCTGACGTAGATCCACCTGTTGTGAATCTCATAGAGGTACCCAATGGAATTCTTACTGATTTGTACAAAGTTCTGACTTGTCACCAGGCTTGGATGTGTAACACATTTATCAATGCATATATTTTTAATTATGCCAGTGGAGTTACTGCCATGAAGTTTAGTTATTATACTTAAATACTGAGAGAGTGGCAAAATTATCCCTTCTCCTTTCACATTGTCCAGGATTGAAACCCAGAAGTCAGCATTAGGTGGAATGACAAAGAGCTAAAAGGGAAAGGACAAAGGAGATGCTCATAAAATTGGGAGATGGAAAGGAATAAAGCTCTTGTACAGTAAATATAATCCAATATTTTTCGCAGGCATAAATCCACTAGTCCTGTAGTCTTTTAAGGGAAAACTGGTTTATTTACTTGCATGAATTATGGAACGAGATTTTTACTTTATGCTTTTGTTCCTGGTAATTTAGACATTTTCTCTTGGAAAGAATTAGATGAGACGTAAACTGTAGACTTCAAATTTAAGGCTCCTTTCAAAATGGATAATGGTAGAGTTCCCCTCTTCACCCTAAACCCAAGGTTACTTTTACCCAACACATTGTAAAAAAAAATACTGTGGTTATCAGACACATTTTTGATGAGACACATTTTAAAACACCAGTCAATGAGCTGCAAAGTTCACTTTGATAAATAGTCAGAAACAACTCAGGAGAGGGTTAAAGACTGTGTTAAGATAAATTCATTCTTCTAATGAGGATGGTGGATAAGATCATTTACTTCATGTTAATACAGTTATTTAAAACTTAAATTTTGAGTTTACAACCATCTGTCTCAAGGGCTAAGCTCACTATAAACTATTATAATCATTTAAATAAATAGAGGAAAAAACAATCCGTTCAATATGTTGAATCAATATGTCATGCTTTGAATATCTATATAATTTTCTTCACATTAGGATCCATGGCACATGTACAGTACAATATGGTCTATAAATAGGCCTGGAAAGAATATGACTGTATCTTGGACTGCAGAGGGAATGATAGTGCTCCCCAGAACTTGGTATGTAGTTTTGCCTAGCAGCCGTCTTTCCCTGCAATCGGAGTGTGGTTCAGAACATAACCTAATGGAATTAAAAGGAGGCAGATTTTCATGGCTGCAAGGTAACAGAGAGTATCTTTGTCCTTTCTTGTGTCCAACACAAGTAGAATCTTCATCTGGTATATGCATTTCATTCCTTGCTTGGACTTGGGAGAAAAACTGTCCTTTTCTGCTCTCACCAGGGCTCTTTAGTGTTCCCACCTTGAAACAATGGAATTGTGCCATGTTCCCATCCAGTTGGCTTGGCCAAAGGAACTAAGTGCACATGGCCAGAGGAGAACACGCTTGCTTTCAGTGCCCCGTTGCATCACTTTGACTCTGTATAACAATTTCTCTACTGACTTGGAAAATATGGATTGGAGCATGAGCTCTAGACCTAAGTAGCTCAGGAGTACTGATGGAAAGAAAAACAAAGTAAGTGATGGATGGTCAGACATGGCTGAAATTCATACAAGTGTGGCTCTAAGAGAGATTTATAATACCTAAGTTTCAAGTCAGCATTTCAGTCCTTGTTTTTCAGCAATTTTTATTCTTTTACTGCTAAGTATTATTTAATCATTTTAAAACAGACTCACAGACTGTATTATGAAAACATGGTGAAAACATGGATATTGTTAAAATAAGTGGCTTTGCAATATTTAAGATAGTATGTATACAGTCTAAAAGCTCTGTAGAAAGAATAGCATCCAAGTTTGTGTAACTGAAAATACCAGCTCAATTATTGTAAATTGCCAGCATACTTCTATGACATAGGAAGAGTAAAATTATATCTGTATTGTAGGAATGGGACAAAGGACAGCAGTGAGGGAGGGAGCAGTAGAGGCAGAGTAGGTCCTAAAGCACATTCTGGGCCTCCAGTCCATTAGCTACATAAATTGAGAAGCTGCCATGTTCTTCTGAATTATGGAACAAGAAGTCCCTTGAGGCTTTGCAGTGACATCACAAACTATTAGAGGTTTGGTTTTGATGTCACTAGAATACCTTGATGTAGTCATGGCCCAGTAATTTATTTTTCATCTGTATTTATGCTGAAATTAAAATGTCTTAGGGCTAGATGGATGGATGAAGCTTCTTTATGTTCTATTCCTCACTGTTGGAAGTAACATACCATCTCAAGGATATTTAAAAAGATATATGCACTATTCCTCTTAACGTCATGTCCTGCTGTTCTGCAGTTGAATCTAAATTAAAGCAAGTCAAATGTGTGTCTGTTGTGTGGATGGAGAATATTTGGATTAGGAGAGAATATTGACAATAAGAAATCTGGGTTCTTGTTTCTCATGTGTCACTGACTTAGGCCATGTGAGCCTGTAAGAGCCAAGTCTTGACTGAAATCATACTGAAATCTTTGTGTGCCTCCCTTAAAAGAGTTCCACGTGAACACAGGAAGGCATAGTGTTCCATATATGTGGAGTGTTTTACACCATTGAGCCTTGACATATGGTTGTGGGTGTCACCTAGCACCCATGTGCCTCAAACTCTGTATGGGGGAAATGCTTTGCAAGGTAGTTCAACTCAGCACTATTTGGAAATCGTTGTGGTTTTCATAAAGAAAGAAGGTGTGTTTTTTTTTTTTTCCTGAAACAGTAACAGTCTGTTGTTGACTGATGGGCACAGTTAAACACATGGAATCCTATTCCTGGTCGGAATGCAAATACTCAAAATTCCTAGTACAATAATATCTTCTCTGCTACAATAATATTAGGTAAATTCTAACCACTTGCATTACTGGAACCTTTTAAACTTTTTTTTGTTTAATTCTGTTCTCAGTTTTATTCCTATTTCCTTTTGATACAGTATTTAGGAAACCTGTATCATATTACTAAGTTAGATGGAACACCTGTTTTTTTCAGCATTTTGTTTTGCTAGATGGCTCATGCAAATTGCATGGTTTTACTCTCAAGTTCAAAATTCTGTAAGTAGAATGTAAAAATATCTTAACTTTTCTACACATTCCTTAGTTTCTTCAGCAGCAAAAATACCCAAAAAATAAAAATTGTTTATCTAGATCTGTTCAGACTTATGCATGCTAAGACCCATTTGAAAGCTGAAGTCTCTATGTAATTTATTTTCAGTGTGTAGTGTAAACTGTTGTGCTGTATATACATTTTATATTTATGTCAGAAAAGGGTTGCAGAGGGGTACTTTAAAACCACCTTTTCGGCTCTAAATAGCTATTGTGTACATATGGTAAGGTACTGCTGCTTAACAATTAGTAACTGCTTTGATGAAACTAAATTACATGTTTAAGTTCCCATCAGGAAGTCGCTTCACATATCTGTATTAATGTATTCAAGGCTCGAGAAGGAAAGTTAATTTTCCAGCTTAAATATTTAATTCAAGCTTAAAATTTAGTCTGTAATTAGAGCTCCCAAATGGCAGGAACATGGAGTATTTGTCCATTTTAATTAGATTGTTGTTTACCTATTAATTATATATCATATCTTGTCATATAGTTTTGATGGTAACAGATGGTGCTAGGAGTTAGTAAGGGTTTGAACAAAATAAGATTTCACATGATTTATTAAGTTGCACTTTATTAGTGAGTGGTCTGCTTTCGTCAGGTTATTCTGTGGAATAAGAAGTTTGAAACATTTCACTAATTTTGGTGATTACTCTCTATGTGAAAATATCAAACTTAAACAGTAATTCTAAAAGGTGCATTCTTTTTTTTAGAGGAAGTTGTAGTACACCTTGTATTTCTTCAAAGTTACAGCCTTTATACTGTGCACATGACAGTAAGCTTACATCTTTTTTTTTTCTTTTTTTTTTTCAAAATTTTGTGCATAGGATTTTTCAGGAGCAATACCTTTTACTGCAGTTGTTTCAGAGGTGAAAGACCTTATTCAACTTAGCTTCTGCACAGAATACAAATTTCAATGGCTGAAAAACCCAGCATATCCATTTGTTCATTGGTGCTTCCAAAATACAAATGTATACACATATACAGCCATCTCTCCAGCAGGCATTTAAATATAAAAGGTAATTGAGATTTTTCTGAGTTCTGTAGTTGTGGGCAAGCCATACCATATACCTTCTCCCAGTATGTCAACATTTTTACAGCTCTTTGGCAATATCTACTGCTGATGCAGTTTCCCTAAATTCTTGAGTCCTTTATGAAATGTAAGAATATCTTCTATCAACAGATGTTTTGATGAAATTGGTGCAGGTTACCTCACACTGGAAGCCATGTCCACACATCTGGAAATCATGTGGTACCTTATTTGTGATATTTTTGAGTTCTCACTTAAATAGTCCTTTTTAAGACCTGGGAGAGAGGGGGGGGAAAAAAAAAGGAAAATAATTGAAATGTCTTCTGAGTTTTGGAGACTGAAAGAAATTTCAATTATCTTTATGACACAAGTGAAAAAGGGAGAAAGTCAAAAAGATACTTAAGTAAACAAGATGGTATAGTGCAGGTTAGAGCAAGAATGTGTTATTTCTTGAAGAAACAGAGCCTTAAAATGGGTGTGCAGATTCAGGAGGTGTGTGCATGAGATGTTGCTGAACAACACTGGTAAATGGACAGTAGCTTTCCCTATGGGGAGTTTGTGCAGTGAAACTAATCAGCAATGAAGCTTAGGAGTGTGGTGTTTGTGGTTGATTTAGTAGTGATTCAGGAGTGTTTGAGCTTTTAATTCCACTTTATCATAGATCATTTGATCTATTCTAATTTTGGTCACCAGAGGGAAGAGATCAACGACAAGTTCCTTAAGTCCAGGTCAATTCAGCAGCTCTCTGTTACAAAGCTGAGTAAATAAACCATTATTTTGTGACAGACCAGTCTTCCTGTTTTCACTAGTTGCTTTCATGATACCTTGATAGCTTAATCCCCTTGGGGCATAATATTATCTGAATAAATGAAGATCCTTTTCCTGTAATCCTCCCCTTTTTTATAAACTAATTACATACTTCTGTTTTCCTTCCTCCTTCCTATTTTCCCTCCGTCAAGTTAAAAAAAACATGCACGATCATCAGAACTGTACCTGTTTCTTGACATTGACCATGACTTCAAAGAGATGGTAAGAGTCAAGAGTTTTGCTAGTCAAAAGTAAACAGATGGCCGCAGTACACACACTGATTTTGAGGCTTGCTTCAGTGGGCGACTTGACAAAGAGTAGATCTACAAAACTGCCTCCTTGTTCTGGCACTCGCTTTGTCCTCACACCAGCAGCAACAGATGCTTGATGCTGACACTAGTTAGGTTTTTCCCCACATAACTTTGGTCACATACTCTGAGTTGGATTTACTGTGACCTCTCTCTTGTTTCATAATTGTCCCCATCAGCATGATTGCTACCTTAAAAAGTATTGATAAGTATGTCTGCTTTCAAATCAACTGGAGGTGGGGTGTGTAGGGGGAGGTGTTTGGGAGTGTGTATGTATCTTGGATGTGTTCCCAAGCCGAGGATCGTTTTATCACCACCTACATCTTAAAAAGAACCACTATGCTGAAATTGTGCAGTTTGATTAGCTAGGAAGAGCTAAGTGACTTGGCCTATTGCCTCTTGTATGTGTGAAAAGATTACCTTCTAAAAATGCGACCTTTTATCCTCTTTTGCTCAGATCCTGAATTTTTCCCTGTGATTTGTAGAGCTGTGTTAATAACACAGAAAACGGCATTCAGTTGTTAGCGATTGAGATATAAGTGATTACAAAAACATTATCACAAGATAGAAGTAGTAAAAATATTCTACTTGCTGAGCTTGCACCATCAGAATTTATTTATACATTTTATGCAAAAATACAGGGTTAATTTTTTATTCCTTTGACCCTGAATATCAAATGTGATAAAATATGCTATCCTGCAGCTAAAAGCAGATGGAAAAATAAATTGAAGAACAGCATTTAACTGCAGTCTTATCCTAGTTCATATAAAAATATTACGAAAATAAAACAGAGACATAACTGGGTCATTGAAATGTTCTTTAAGAAAGCCTGCTTACGCAACAAAATTACCCCATTTTCAAATTCTGTGGTTCATAACATTCGAGGAAAAAAAAAAGGATTTTGAAATATAGTAGCATGAATTTTGTTTTTAAATTAGTTTATACTCTTTGGAGTCGATCATTCATTGAGAATTTTTTTTGCTTCTTTTGCAACATTATAGAAGTAGTGGGCTTGC